>JAPDES010000060.1:0-239758 GCA_027569235.1 Aspergillus sparsus
CCATCTATCCATCTATCCATCTATCCATCTATCCATCTATCCATCTATCCATCTATCCATCTATCCATCTATCCATCTATCCATCTATCCATCTATCCATCTATCCATCTATCCATCTATCCATCTATCCATCTACCCATCTATCCATATATCCATCTATAAATATTTAAAAGAGGAAAAAAAAAAAAAGGCAAGACAGACACATCATGCTAATAAGGAATCTCAGACCATTATTGAATGTCTCAAGTATGCGACAACCGGTGATCTCCCACCAAATAGTAAGGGTGGTGCATTCATCCATGATCCGAAGGTATGCCCGATCAAGCCCTATCGATTGTTACTTCTATGAATAATCTCTAAGAAGTTGTGGGGAAATAATTTAGCTTTGCGGAGAGAAAGAGGTCTTGGCCCAGGTGAAATTATCATTCAAGGGCACGTCGGGTGCGAAGATGGTCGCCACGAGGAGCTTACAACTTACCGTCAAGAAAACTACCAGGCAACAGAAAACACTGGAAGGACAGCTATTAATGGTCAAAGATGGAGAGCGAACGGCCATTTCATCTCGAGTCGCCGAGCTGGACCAGATCATGCCACAGTATCTCGGTGTTTCCAAAGCTATCCTGGATTCGGTTATCTTCTGCCACCAAGACGAGAGCTTATGGCCAATGAGTGAACCTTCCGTCCTTAAAAAGAAATTTGACGAAATTTTCGAAGCGATCAAGTACACCAAGGCAATCGATAACATTAAGGTTTTACGCAAGAAGCAGAATGAAGAACTTGCCAAGTACAAGATCATGGAACAACATGCTAAGGAGGACAAGGAGAGGGCGGAGAAGGCGCAGAAGAGGTCCATCAAGCTACAGGATGAAATTGAAGCTCTACGGGAAGAGTCCCGTGGACTGGAGCAAGAAATCCACCGGGTTGCCAGTCTAAAGGACAAAGCCTTGAAGGAATCCGAGGGTTATGCCCAGGTTCTTGGAACCCTAGAGGGAAAACGCATTGAGGCAAAAAGCATTCAGTCAACCATTGACAATCTGAAAAGGCATCTAGTTGAGCTTGACGACTCGGACGAATGGCTGGAATCAAACCTGGAGGAGTTTGAAGCCAAGCAGATTCAATACCGGCAGCAAGAGGAATCCCAAAAGGAGAAGTACATGGAGCTTAAGGAGCAGGTCGAACAGTCACGGCAGAAGATGGGCATTAAGCAAGCTGAATATGGGAAATACGAGAACGACAAGGCCAACTTTGAGCGCCAGGTCGACCGGCGTCAACGGATGTCAAAGGAAATCGCACGAAATAACAATATTCGTGGCTTTGACAAGATCGTAGATCACACTGACGTTGATGATTTCATGAAGAAGGTGAAGAAAATCTTGAAGGAGCATAGCCAAAATCTCGACCGGGCCAAACGGGCAGCGCAGGGCGAACTACGCGAAGCACAGACAGCTTTAAATGAGATCGGCCAGCGAAAGTCTGCATTACAGGAAACCAAGAATGCGGCTAAACGGCAAATGTCTACAAATGATAAGGAAGCAGCAAACTATCAAGGAAAACTGAATGGCGTCAATATCGACGAGGGCGTTCAGGCTGCACTTGAATCAAACATTGAAGATATCAATTCCCGCCTAGAACAGGCCAAGGATCGCGGGCGGTCCGCATCCTGGGATAAGGAAATACAGGTCTTGAACTCGGAGATCCGTGAGCTAGAAGATGAAGGCTCGCGCTTGAACTCTGAGCTGATAGAGGCTACCAAAAAGGCTGGCGACTTGGCTCGATTAGATCACTTGAAAAAGGAACTGAAAGAGCGAGAGCGAAGTCTAGAGACGATGAAGGGCGCCCACGGCGAGCGTCTGACCAAGGTCATGGATCCAAATTGGAAACCTGACACGCTGGACAAAGACTTCCAGCGTGCCCTCGATGATCACTCGAAAGAGGCATCCAATGCGGAACGGGCAAGGGATGCTATCAGCAGAGAGCTAGAACAAGTGGAATACAAGCTTAATAATATCAAGAAGACTCTTAGTCAGAGACAGAAAGAACTCAAAGAATGCATCCAAGAGATTCGCGATGCAATTGATGACGAACCAGAAGAATATCCGGAAATCGTTAAACAACGACAGGTGCAGCTTGATCTCGCGAGGAAGGATGCCGAACAATATGCTGGGATTGGTGAGTATATGGCGACCTGTCTCGAAACAGTCAAGCAGGCAAAAGTGTGCCGGCTGTGCACACGCCCCTTCAAAAACGAAAACGAGCTGGCTGCTTTTAGGAACAAGCTAGAGAATTTAGTGAAGAAAGCAAAGCGAGATGCCGAAGATGAGGAGGTCCGAAACCTCGAGGAGGACCTCAATGCCGCCCGTGAGGCTAGTACGGCTTACGATACTTGGACTCGCCTCAAAGAAACAGAGATTCCCGGATTGGAAAAGGAGGAGGGAGAATATCTCGTGCAACGCGACGAGCTCCTTGGTCAGCTGGAAGAGCGCGATCAGGTCGTTAGCGAGAAGATGGAAAAAAGGAGGGATGTCGAAGCCCTCTCCAAAACAGTCCACACTATCATCAGATATGACGGTGAAATTAAATCTATCCGCTCTCAGATACAGGAGCTTTCGTCCAAACAGCAAGATGCTGTAGAGCCGCGGACACTCGAGGATATCCAAGAGGAAATTGCCAGCATTGGCGAAAAGTCTAGGGCACTCAAAAAATCTCTTAGTAAGCTCACGAACGAGAAGGAGCAGGCTCGCTCTGAAATGTCTAGCCTAGAATTGCAATTAAGGGATGTGAAAAGTAACCTTGATAATGCAAAATTCCAGCTGGAGAGGAAGGCTGATCTTGTCGCTCGAATTGAAGAATATAAGAATCTTAACACCCAGCAACGTGAGATCATCACCAAAGCTGACAAAGATATCGAGGACTTGACTCCAGAATTACTCAAAGTTCAGGCCCGGTACGATGATATCAGTCAGCGCGCTGAAGCGCGTGAGAGGGAGATGCAACAGACAATCTCTCAGCTGTCCGATAATGTACATCAGTTGGAGCTTGCAAACGAAGAAATTGACTCCTACAATGAACGAGGCGGTCCAAAGCAGCTCGATCAGTGCAAGCACGAACTTCAGAGTATTGAGGATGAAATCAGCCAACTGGAGGCTGAACAAGCAACTATAGCCCGAGAAATTAACAGGATATCTGCACAACTTACAGACAGTGAGAACACGAAACGTCAGTATGCAGATAACCTAACATATCGCCAGGCAACTAGAGCGTTTGAGAAAGTAACATTAGAAATCGAACAACTTGAATCCCAAAACGCCGAGGTAGACCGAAGCCGCCTAAACGAGGAAGTAGAACGTCGAGAACTCGAAAAAAACATTTTGCTTGCAAAACACGGCAAAAAAGTGGGAGAGATGTCAACCAAGGATAGTCAGTTGATGGAACTCCTCCAAGACTGGGATACAGATTACAAAGATGCTGCATCCAAGTATAAGGAAGCTCACATCAAAGTGGAAACAACTAAAGCAGCTGTTGACGACCTCGCGCGCTATGGTAGCGCCCTTGATAAAGCTATTATGAAATACCACGGGCTCAAGATGGAGGAAATCAATGCCATCGTTGGCGAGCTCTGGCAGAAAACTTATCGCGGTACAGACGTGGATACCATCCTGATCCGCTCCGACAATGAAAACGCCAAGGGCAATCGGTCCTATAACTACCGTGTTTGTATGGTCAAACAGGGTGCTGAAATGGACATGCGAGGTCGCTGCAGTGCTGGCCAAAAGGTACTTGCAAGTATCATCATTCGTCTAGCGTTAGCGGAATGTTTTGGTATTAATTGCGGGTTAATCGCACTGGATGAGCCAACAACCAATCTAGATAGGGACAATATTCGGTCTCTCGCAGAGTCGCTACATGATATCATTCGTGCTCGCCAGCAGCAGGCGAACTTCCAGCTTATCGTCATCACCCACGATGAGGAGTTTTTGCGCCATATGCAATGCGGTGATTTCAGCGATTACTACTATCGCGTTTCAAGGAATGAGAGACAAAAGTCGATCATTGAGAGGCAGTCTATTGCAGAGGTAAGCTATGTCGTTTCTCTCTACTGTGATTTCTAGTATTCTAACCAAGTCTAGGTCATGTAATTTCCATGCTAGTTTGTCTCAGCAGATGGAGGTCGTCTATCAGTGTAAACTCACATTGAGGCTCTAAAAGCTTGCCTGGTGGTAAATAATGATATCTAAGTTCTAGAACAAAATTAATTCTAGATTTTTAAGCAAATCGCGAAAATCCACTTTTGTAAAGTGGGTCAATCAAGACAGGTTGAGATTGAGATACATGATGTGTCATCACTGAAATTTCCTAATTAGGGCCTGTTTGGTGAACGGCCCCATAATAATAATGGATTTTGACCTGCATGATATATGTGGAGTTTCCTTTCTTCTTTCCTTTTCTTTATAGGGTGTGCGTTAGTTACTAGAGGCTTTTGTTTTCAAGGCACATGCATGCAAAGGCAAAGGTCAGTAGTTGTGGCGTTGATGGGAAAAGGAGTTTGTATATCGATACCAATCTGGATTTGCGACTACAGTTTCATTTATCGTCCTTTAGCTGACATGTCTTGGTAGAATATCTACTCTATAGGTAGGAGCGATGAAACTCTTGTCATTCACAATCAATAAAATATATGGCATGTATCAAATCAACCAGTTTCTACACCCTATGCTGAAATATATCAAACAACTTCAACAGCTAGTTTCCAAAAAAAGGCATGTCTAATCAAGCCCGTCAAGGACAGAATCACCCCCAGGTTCGTATTCATCTAGTAAGGGCACAAACCGAAAATCCACAAAGCTTACTGTAGATGACGTAACGTTCTTTGAGGAAGAGGACCGAGCACCATTCCCTGTCACACTGCCAGAACTAGTGGGATCCAGCTCGATCATAAATTGTAGACTCAGGACGCCCTGTCGATCACCGCGGATGCTAACCTTATTTGCTGCAGCCATGGCACGCGACGCCTTTTGGATGAAGGAAAACCGGTAGTTGTGTTTAATACGCGACCCCATTGCAGATGGCGGGCTAACAAGAAAGGTCTCGGTGACGGTTGGAGCTAATTTTGCCCTTGTGGCCCGGGACCTAGATGTTCCGTCGTTGGCTCGGATCTTGCGATGAGTGTCAGACGGTTGGGTATTGCCTTGGGCTTCCTCTTCGATGGAAAATTCCACGGATGATTCGCTAAATGGACCGCCAGAGCCAGAAAGCGCGAAGTATGGCTCCTGCTTAGTGGAAGCAGAGATTTTCAAAATTTGTGGGTTTGTGGCACCAAGCTCAGTGATTGCATTGTATAGCCAGGCGGATCGCATGATAATTTTCATAATAATGCCGTCTCGTTGAAAAGGAATGTCGAGTTCGCCCTCATCGGGCTCGTATGTTGTCAACTCGCAAACGGTTTTGACCGTTGATTCGGCTAAGGTGATACTGAGGGGAGATCCTTCACGGTAATATTGCAAGGTACAGGAGCGATCAAGGAGCAAAGCGGGCGCGGTGAAGGCACTTGATGCAGAAGGATTTGAGGGCTGGACGCTGCTTGCCCTGCCAGCGTTGGCCGCAGAGGGATCACTTACACCGAATATTTTCAATGTTTCGAGGAGTGCTGACAGAGAAATAACAAAGCAAGGGTAATTTGAGCGTTCTGATGCATCCGCTTCCTCCATTGCCTCTTCCCCGTCAGGGGCCGAAGCCGGCATATTGAGAGAATACGTAGTGAAGAGAGCCTTGTCTAGAAATGCGAGTCCTTGAATCACGCGCCCATGCTCCACGGAGAAGCGGAGGCCATCTGGTGTAATTTGTACAGTAGCATTTTGTGTAAACCCAATGCATTGAAGTAGAGTAAAGAGCTGGTGAGCATTGCTGGAGACAGCAGTGAAGATGGGCCCCGTCGCTGCCATATCTGCAAGATGAGATGTGACTGTAGATTGCGAGTGGGGAGGTAAAGAAGTAGAAAAGGGAAACGCTGAATATTTAATTGTCGGCGTCAATGTGCGAAAAAGGTTGAGAGAAAATAAAAATGAAAGATTTGCGGGGTATCTATTGCTACAGGGGTTATTTGTCTTCTTTCTCAACTCTCCAATACTGGTACATTAAGGTATCCGAGAATCTGTCACTTAAACGTAGACACCAGCAGCGCAGATCATAAACACAGCTCCGAACCTACACAAGGAGCTTGATTAGTCCCTTTTTTTTTTTTTTGGGAGTATGAGAACTATCGTACCCAAAGGCTAAAGATGCAGGAATGCCAAAAGATGCAATGCTTAGAAAGGAACGATCTGTTGAGAAGGTAAGTTAATGGGAAATTTCCTATGATATACTTCCGATCAAGAAGATAGGCACGAACTCAATCCAAAAAGACCAGTAAGGATAAAAGCTGGGAGATAATTTAGCACCTGGAAGAGGAATTGGATATAATGGCATGGCAATTCTTACCTATAAGCAGCAGAGAGAAGCCGACAGAGAACTGGGCGTCCTTGGGGATGAGGGGGTAATAAGGGCTTGCGGAAGCTGCCTCCCAGACCTGGTTCAAAGACATTGGGGACTAAACAGGGCAAACTCCGACCAGCAAAGCTTGCTAGAGGAGAGGATGGGGTGGATATATGGAGATCAAAAAGATTTGAAGAGATAGAAAGAGGATAGAATTAAAGAGTGAATGAGACAAGAGTGAATTAACATTGAAAGCCTGGCATAGGGAAGCTCTACGTAATCCACAAGAAGAGAAGTAGATCTGGCCAACCCGATCGGATCATCTTGTTTCCGATCCCGATCCGCATATCAGTCATCACTATAGACCTCAGCAGAACTGCGGAGAAGGCCGTTGGTTGCGCGACATCTTGGAGAGAGACATTATTCAATTCCATCTCAGCATCGCCTACCCATCATGACAAACTCCACAGAAAGTAAGTGGTACATCTCCGGCGTAGGTGTTTATCTTTGTGGAGATCTCATTATACTAAGAGCGCCTAGGCCCAGGAACAAAGCGGAAAGCATCGGAGGAGGCTCTTTCCCCAGATTCCCAACAACAGAGCAAAAAAGCACGCACTGACTCTCTGGAGAGAGAATTGAAGGTGAGATACCATATTTATTTTTAGTTTGGAAGATAAGGTTCTCACAGTTCCCCATTTATAGACTGAAGATGACCCCTTAGCCAAACCAGCGAAGAGAATCGTCCCTTTTCCTGAGAAGGTGAGCCGAAAGAACCCCCTCATGCGATGGATAAGCCTGACAACAATGATAGCCTGCAGTTCTGGAAGAGCGCCGCGGGGAAATCGAATTTCGAGTTGTCAACAATGATGGATCGCGCGATAGTTTTGTTGTCCTCACCGGGCTGAAATGCATTTTCCAGAAACAACTTCCCAAGATGCCCAAAGACTATATCGCGCGACTGGTCTACGATAGATCGCATCTCTCTATGGCTATTGTTAAGCACCCACTGGAGGTCGTGGGGTATGGAAATGACACAGAAGTCTTAATAATATGAAAGCTCCACTAACTGTTGCCCAGAGGAATCACCTACCGGCCGTTCAACAGTCGCAGATTTGCAGAGATCGTGTTTTGTGCTATTTCCTCCGACCAACAAGTCAAAGGCTACGGTGCGCATTTAATGTCGCATCTTAAGGTACGACTTGAAAGTCGCTTACTTGTGAGTAGTGAATGCTAATTGGGCGGCGATTAGGACTACGTTAAAGCAACGTCGGACATTATGCACTTCTTAACTTATGCGGATAATTACGCGATTGGATATTTTAAGAAACAAGGATTTACAAAAGAGATAATGCTTGATAAGTCGATATGGATGGGATATATTAAGGACTACGAGGGAGGAACGATCATGCAGTGCACCATGCTTCCCAAGATCCGATATCTAGAAGCCGGTCGCATGCTGCTGAAGCAGAAGGAGGCGGTTCACGCAAAGATCCGTGCATTTAGTCGGTCTCACATTATCCATACTCCACCCAAAGAATGGAAGAATGGGCCGTGTAAGCTTGACCCTTTGAATATTCCTGCGATCAAAGAGTCTGGTTGGTCGCCTGATATGGACGAGCTGGCCCGCCAACCGCGTCATGGACCCAACTACAACCAGTTATTACACCTACTTAACGACATGCAAAACCATAGTGCCGCATGGCCATTCACCCAGCCAGTCAATCGGGATGAGGTACCTGACTACTACGAAGTTATTAAGGAGCCAATGGATTTATCAACAATGGAAGAGAAGCACGAGAAGGACATGTATCCCACACCGCAGGACTTTATTAAGGATGCTATGCTGATCTTTGACAACTGTCGACGATACAACAATGAAACTACGCCATATGCGAAGAGCGCGAATAAGCTGGAAAAGTTCATGTGGCAGCAGATTCGAAACATCCCTGAGTGGTCGGTAAGTACGAGCGACTGCTGTGGCTCACCCCTTTCTCTCTTTCCAACCACCTCACTTGCGTGGCGATTATGGATGACTGACTGTTTGATTAGCACTTGGCCGATGGTCACTAAAAATAGTAACAGAGAGAGAGAGAGAAGAGAGAGAAGGGGGACAGATAGAGATAGATTGCTGACAGGGAGCCTGGAGTTTTCGGATAGCGTTTTTTTTCTTTCTTGATTTCTTTCTTTTTATGGTGTCATGAGCCAATACCCGATTATTTGTAGCAAGTGGAGCATAGATTTTCCTTGGGAGTTTTTTTTTTTCTTTTTTCTTTTCCTTACATCGTGTTCTGCATGGGGACAATGGAACAAATAAGATATGACCTAGGGGCTTCGAGCGACCACCCTTAGCACTCGAGGGACAACCAGGTTTTTGGCTTTCCTAATTGGGACTATTTGTCACGTGACTTAAATCACTGGCTAATTACCTTATATGATCTTCAATTGATGCCTTGGACACAGCCAAAGTTAAGGCACACACAGTCGTACAGTGGCATGGTTGCATGGTCGTATCGTGTCCAGTAAGGCATCTAGTTATTAGGTACTAAGTAAGGATTTGGATGCAAACTACAAAGACGTTAGACCTGACTGGTAAGGAGAAGCTGTTCTGGAATACCGCGGACTTGAGATATTTGGATGTCTGGAGGCTAGTACGACTGCCTCAGGCACGCTTTGCCCGTGGGGTCAGCGGTATATAAACGCCGTCTAATTTGAACATTCTAAGAAGAAGCAGGTCTGTTAGGTAAGTTTATCAACAGTGCATAGGGCACTGGAGCTCTTCAATATGAGATCAGGGTTACAAACCAGTGACAAGAACCCCGTCCTACTTCAGGGAGACTAGAACTTGGATGGTTTTCAACAAACACTTGGGTGCAAGGGCATGGCTTATGTTGCCTTGAAAGGAGTGAAGAAAAACATTTGCTTCTATGACCATCTATCTATTCACTAGGTACTATCAAAGCAACTCCACTATAAGTAGACATTAAGAAGGGTATAAAGATACTAATTCTTGATAAGATATAGATGAATATAAGGTTTCATCAAACAAATCATCCCATTGTTCCACCCATGCCTGAATGGTGTTATTACAAAGTTAAATTATTCGATCTTTTATTTTTGTGTTTCTCTATTTATGTGATATGCAAACATTAGCTCTTAAGTTAACTGGTTTACTTTAAGTAAAGAATAAGACATGTAAGTTTTATAAAGGGGGATTTTATAGTTACATCTAAAAATAATTTAGTGATTAATTTCTCTTCTATATCTGATCTTAACATTATAAATGTTATTATAAAGTCTTTTTATAATATTAGCACTGTGAATATATTTATTTCTTATAGTATTAAGTAATTATTTAGCATAACCACATATATCCCATCCATTAATAATAGATTAAATAACTTAAGCTCCTTAGAGGTTTCTTAATAAGCCTTTTCAAGTTGCTGGATTTTTGCTTGTTGGGTTTTTTACTCACTCTGTAGCTTTTTTACTGTGCTCCCAGACTTTGGTTTGTTGGATGTTTTGTTTCCTTAAAGTCTTTTATTTTTGTAGTTTTGGTGTTTTACCCGGAGCACCTTGGAGCTTTTTAATATGGTTCCATTCCAAACCTATTATTAATCTATAGATCAGAAGGCATTGGCTGAGGGTTTATAATCCAACGTATATCATAATCATCATCATGGAAATTAGCCAACCTCTACCCCGGGGATTCACTTTTCCATATTGATCTAAATTGGTGTTGACCTGAATGCTGTTAATGAGAACCGAAAGATTTGAGTTTCGAGAGATATTGGGCCTAGATGAATTAATACCTGAGAAGGGTGAAAGAGCAGATTGATATAGTACCTATATATGCTCCGAAATAGCCAAAGTTGAGCCAAGTCAGGTAAGTGCTAATCCTAATTAGGAATGTCATGGCCTTGAGGGGCGTCGCTCGATTCCCGCCCTTGACCTATCCAATAAATTCTGGAATTGTTATTCATTACCTAGTACGGAGTAGTTATTATCTATGGAGAGTGGATTCCCATGGGACCCAGCCTCTGAAGAAGCTGCATGATGCGTCAAGTCTATTCAGATTGTGCATTGATTGGATCAACAATGATCATCTGGTGTTTATCCCTGATTCACCGCGAACCATCGAAGTTAACTATTCCCTAGCTACCGACCTACCTAGGTAGTTTCAAGGGTTTCTATCCTGAAACAGAACTCGTTACCGTCCATAAACAAGACGTAGATAACACTTAACTAATCCTTGTTGGCCGTCAAGAATGTGGTCTTCCAAACAAAATAAGAGTAAATAGAGTCTTGGTGGATCATTTCAAACTGGGCTCGGAACAACATTGAGGCGGACCGTTTGGTTGGCAGTTGCAAAAACGCTCCTCGAATAATTAAACTCGTCCCGTCTTCGTTGCTGGCTGGCTTGGCTCACGACCTTACCTCCCTACCATTTTCTTGTTGCTATTTCTTTCGGGTTTTATATTTCTGGATGGCTCTTGGTTTCTCCGCTTGAATTTCGCTGCAGTCCGGTGGCTGTCGGTTTTCGCCTCCAAATATACCCCCCCAGCGCCTTTCAAGCTCAAGGGGGCTCCTCTCAGCATCTGGTCGGCATCAAGCCTCTTGCAGGCCTTCATGCCCAAATCCCCCCGCCCAACTCGTCTTGTCACTCCTTAATTCCCTATTTTTACTTATTGACCGCCATTGAGCGCTGCATTTCGGACTGAACGTCTGGTTAGAAGGATTTTGTGGATAGGATATATACTGGTTCACTCCTATTTCCAACCTGATTCGACCATCTCATTCATTCCCCTTTTCGGCCCCTCTTTGTTTTCATTACCGCTACTGTTAAAATAATTCAACCACCAACCACCAACCCCCAACTTATATCTTAATAAATTACTCATAATTGCCGTACAATTACTCCAAGATGGCATCATCCAGTCTGGTCGATCTAGAGCAACGGAATCGCCTTCCGACCCTCTTTGAGGTTCTCAGTCGGCGAACTCTCGCGCCCGTTGATCTCTTTTCCTTTTATATTTACATGCGCGACCAGCAGCGATCGGTCGACTATCTGGATTTTTGGTATGCCTCCTAAGGAAACAAAATGCTTACCAATGATCCCTGGTGTGCTTAAACTAACGTTGGCGGAACTAGGCTCGATGTTTCCCAACACATGTCCCTCTGCCGCCACTACGTCCGAGAACTACGTCGCTCCGTTTTAGTGGCAACGCCGGATCTGGAGAAAGCCGATAGTAAAGGATCTTCGACCCCGCTGGAGAACCTCGAGAGTGTGAACGATATACCACTTGTTGAAGCCGGACCGTCTCGTCTGCGCCATGGACTCCACGAGATAGATGAAAGGGATTCGGATCAAAGGCTCTCAGCCTTCCTACGCTCTGATGGGCACTCTTCACGGCATTCTCCTCAAAGCAGTCTCGGATCGCAGAATGTTTCACGTACCATGTCGCAAGAACAGCCACCTCGCCCAAGTTTTGCAAAGAACGAGTCAAATAATTCTCCTGGCCATACTGTGGCGCGCGCTGACATCCGTGCTAGCGCAGAGAAGATTCTCTATACATACTTGCTCCCCGGAGCTGAGAGAGAAATTGTCCTGCCCGAAGATATGGTCGCAAGAATAATTAATCTAATTGAAGACGATGGCCGGGATGACCCCGAGGTATTCGATCCGGCCAAAGACTACGTTTTCCAGGCAATGGAGCGTGATGCTTTCCCCGGGTTTTTGCAGGCGAAAGCCCTGGGTAATCTCGTCCCGCTTTCAATTATTGCACGCCTAGCATTTGCTCTGATTAGCTTTGGCGGTGGCTTTTGGGGTGCGTTTTACGTTGTTCTACGCGATAAGCCGAGGCACATCCGTTGCTGGGTATGTATTTGACGTCTTCTAAATTAAATGATTTGTTTCTACCCATTACTAACATCGTGGTGGTTACAATAGGTGATTTTACCTTTTATTGTGGCATCGTATTTTATCGTTTCCTACCAGTACAAGATTGACCCGGTCATGGCATTCTTAGGGTATAGCGAATACACATTCATGAATTGGTCTCCCATTAGGGAACCATATGTTCGAAAACTCCTCACAAAACGAGCTACGGCAACAATCTTGATCGCCATATTTGTTGCTGCTGCCTTGAGTGTTTTGTTTATATTTGTTCCGGGTACGATGCTCTAATTTCCACATGACCTGGAGTCGTGATTGGCATTGCAAACATGTCGACCCTTTTCTCTGTTTTCTTGTTTCTGTCTCTCCTTGAAGTCTTTTTTCATCTTACATTTTTTCAGCAAGCGTGAAGCCGAAGCAGCTATTGTAGTTGGTATCCTTGGCAGCTTGACCTGGCAAAGAGGACAAAGTTACTGATTAACTGGTTTATTCTTTGCACTCCCTTCTGCATCTTTTCAACACAACCTGAGCTATCTTTGCTCATTTATTTTCTTCACACTCTTTTATCTTTGTTTATATTAGCTTATTTCCCCTACCTTTTTTTGTCTACTTATAATACCCCTTTGTCGTTGGACTTGTGTACGTTTTAAGAGATGACATTAATTGAAGCTTTGGTGTTGAGGATAATAGTTGTCTTAGTAATTCAGTAGTGCTAGGTACCATCTTGAGCTTGGCACATTTGTACTGCATACGCATTTGGTGGTTGATCCATGAGTAAAACATTTAACTTAAACCCATTTGCACTATGATTTCTTTCCAAGGATGCGTTTGACATGTCTAGAGCCTGCACCACCGAGTCCTGGCCTTGACCCGGCGCCCTCGTCAATATCCATGCCGGACTCGAATTCAGTTCCATTATCAAAGTACCCATCATCATCATCAAAATCATCAGCTTTGAACTCACGTTTATTACCCCCTCCACCCCCGATGAAGCCCCGATTCCTCAGCCCCGCACTAATGTCCCGTGGCTTCCAACCGAACTTTTTGAGGCCTGCACGACCACCACCACCACCGGGTCCGCTGACCGACCCGTCTCCCTCGCCGCCTTCAGCGCCCCAGTTTGTGAGCGTCTTCTCAATGAAGACAGCGCGGGCATGATCCTTTGCACGACGCTGGGCCGAATCTGCTCTAATCTTGGCGATCTCGGCCTCGATATCGCTGATTACGGTACCACAGCGAGTTTCCCATTGTGTGAGGGTGGCGATCATGGCTGAGAGCGACTGAGGCTTCACGTCCCGGAGGGGTGCGACGGAAGTTACATTGACGGTAGGGGGTTCTGTTGCTGGGGAGAGCCGGCCGGTGATGAGGGAAGAGTAGATGGCGGTGGTGATGAGGGATTCGAGCTCTGCGGGGGCGGTAATGGAAAGGGAGGCCATGAGGGCGGAGTACGTGAGGGGTTTGATGGCGGCGGAGAGGGAGAGAAGGGAGAGGAGACGGAGTTTACGGGTTTGGCTTTCATTGAGAGGGGGAAGATTGGGGGTTGCTAGATAGGACGGGATAGGAGAGATAGATGGTGGTTGTTAGTCGGTTGGTTGGTAGGTAGGGGACGCTATTTGGGGGACATAAATGAATTAAAAATGAATGGTCTTACCTTGATAATCCTGCCATGTGCCCCAAGCAAAGATCTCCAGGAGGGTTAGGTAACCCTTGAATTCATCAGGGGTGTCGTGAGATCGTAGAGCTTGAACGCTGGGTCGCTCTAAGAGCTCTGCAAAGACATAGGTTTGTGGACTTGCGGTGGCATTTGTTATGATGTTGGCGACGAAGCGAGGTGATGAGGCACTGCTTGAGTCGGCGAGGTGGATGAATGGTTGGAGGGCTTCCATAGCCCGACTATGTACTTGGTCCATCGTGACGAGGCCTTGATAGATGTTGGACTGATATTGAAATTGAGGTGCGGGGATGAAAGGATGTGTAGGCGGAAAGGAGTCGAGAGCTATGTATTGGAGATTGCTAATGGGAACTGGCGAAACAACGTACTGTAGGAAGCTGAAATCATCTAATGTACTACTCTATCTCACTAGGCTGAGGAGATCATGAAATAGAAGAAGATGAAAATAACTACATATATTATCCTAGTTGGGTACATCATGATAATTAGTACCGTAGGTAGTAACTTAGGTATACATAAAAGGTATGTTTGCTTGGAGTGCAAACATCTATGGCCTGAGGTGTCTATCTGATCTGCTCCAGGTATTTCAAGGGTTCTCCGTACACACAACATGACAGTACACGTATTGAAAGGCCTAGTGGTTATCGATCTTGAAGGATTATTGATGATCTTTACTGGAAGAAGTAAACTCCATCCTAGATATGAGATTGTTTGCTCCAATCCACTCATAACTTATATCTACCTTGAGACTTGGGAGGCTTCAGCTAAAAGGAAAATTTTTTTGTCTCCTCTAATGATTTAGTTGAAACTCCTAAGCGCCACGGGTTGTTTCGAATGAGCAAGTAAGGAGCCTGGAATGATTGTAAGCGACATTATCACAGACCCATTCAAAAGAACACGTTAGCTAAGTAATGTATGTAATAACACTAGCCAAGACGCCAGAAATGACCCGACTGGTTAATATAGTTTTATTGATAATGAGATGCCTCTTCAGTAATAATTTGGCCTTTCGCCTTTTGGAATAGGAATGAATAAAATAAAGTTAACATGATTATTGAGTATGGAGAGTTTATTATTATTATTATTATCATTACCTATGATGATGTTGTTATTATTATCATCCCCAATAAATTTTCATTTGACGGTATTCATTACCTACCTATTCTCTTACACTCACATCCAGCTAACTAGTTAACTAATGAGATTCTATTTATCAAGCCACGACGAATTCCTTGGTACCAAGGGGACTTTTATTGAATAACTAAGTGAAATTTAATATAGCATTCTCTCGGTTAGTATCATTCAGGGTTAGCCTTAATATCCTGAATATTGGCAATCGAAACTGCCCAGAAACCCCCTCGCATACAGATTAGTTTTATTTGCAGCTGTGGTGATGCAGCTTCCGTCTCATCCGCCCTCCCACTACAAATACTTCTACTAATCCTCATCATCCTTCAGCCCTTGCCTTCTTCACCTCCTTCTCCCCCCACCCCCACCCTCCTCACGCCCCTAGCACCCCGATCTAATGGATGCCGGCAATCGAACTTATGCATTAATTAATATTTGATATTTGGCGACTGTGCCTGGCTTCCCCAACCTTTCGTCATTCATACGCCTATCTCTTCCGAAAAAAGCGCCGAAAGTGGTCGCATCCTTCTCGCACGGGAAGCACCAGTGCAAATGGCCACCACTACACTTCAGGTAGATGGGATGACATGTGGCGCATGCACATCTGCTATCGAGAGTGCTTTCAACAATGTCGAGGGTGTTGAGGAGGTATCGGTGAGCTTAATGATGGGGAGAGCGACAATACGTCACGATCCTATAATACTCTCTCCGGAGAAAGTAGCCGAAATAGTCGAGGATTGCGGCTTCGATGCAGTCATCCTGTCCACCGAGACTTCGTCCAGCCCGCACCAAGTCCAGGAAATTAATGTCGCAACTACTACGACCCTAGCGGTGGAAGGTATGACATGCGGGGCTTGTACATCAGCAGTCGAGAGTGGGCTGACGGAAGCGCCTGGGGTGCGATCTGTCAATGTTTCGTTGCTGTCAGAACGAGCGGTAGTGGAGCATGATCCGGCTGTAATCTCGGCCGAGCAAATCGCGGAGATAATCCAAGATCGTGGGTTTGGGGCCAAGGTGCTGGAATCATCGGCCCTTCAGAGCGCTACCCCTTCTAACTCACAGGAGGGCGTAGATCCCTCATCGCATCTAACAGTCACTACTGTCTCTATAGAAGGAATGACATGTGGTGCATGTACGTCAAGTGTACAAAATGCCTTCGACGGCGTGGATGGCCTAGTCCAGTTCAACATCAGTCTACTCGCTGAGCGAGCCATCATCACACACGACCCTATCACCCTTCCGTCTCAGAAAATTGTAACTTTAATTGAAGACGCCGGATTTGACGCCAATGTTGTGTCCGAAGTACAAGGTCTCTCTCCGAAAGGGGGCATGAGTCAGGCTAAGTTTGACCTCCATGGCCTTCGGGATTCTGAGTCTGCCGCGGCGTTGGAGGATTCTCTTCTCCAAAAGTCAGGTATCGCGTCGGCCACAATAACTATTGCAACGTCTCGGCTTGTTGTCACATATGATACATGTATGATTGGGATTCGCTCGATTGTGGCTACAGTCGAAACCGCTGGGTATAACGCGTTGCTTGCGAATTTGGATGATAATAATGCGCAGCTAGAATCCCTTGCGAAGACAAAGGAAGTCCTGGAGTGGCGACGGGCCTTCCTCTTCTCGCTCTCTTTTGCAATCCCAGTGTTCCTAATCAATATGATCTTACCGATGTACCTACCGATGCTTGACTTTGGCAAAGTTCAAATCTTACCGGGCTTCTATCTGGGTGACCTTGCCTGTCTTTTACTCACTGTTCCTGTCCAATTTGGCATCGGTAAACGGTTTTACCTCTCTAGTTTCAAATCTTTAAAGCATCGTGCCCCCACTATGGACGTCCTTGTCATGCTAGGCACCTCTGCTGCCTTCTTTTATAGCGTTTTCACGATGATTGTCGCTGTGATATTTGACCCTCATAAACGACCTAGCACAGTGTTCGACACCAGCACTATGCTCATTACATTTATAACGCTTGGGCGATGGTTAGAGAATAGAGCCAAAGGCCAAACATCCGCTGCCCTTTCTCGACTCATGTCTCTCGCACCGTCTATGACCACGATATATGCAGATCCAATAGCAGCCGAAAAATTAGCCGAGGATTGGGAAAAGATTGATTTGAACGAGTTGGGGGCTACTACCTCCCAATCCAATGGACGCGCGGCTGTTGGACATAAAATCATTCCAACTGAGCTCATCGAGGTAGGCGATATCGTCGTGCTTCATCCAGGGGATAAAGTATCTGCGGATGGTATTGTGATTCGCGGTGAGACTTACGTCGATGAAAGTATGATTACAGGTGAAGCACTGCCAATCCACAAAACCAAGGGTAGTCTTGTTATTGCGGGAACAGTGAATGGTACAAGCTCGATAGACTTCAAGGTTACTCGGACAGGCAAGGATACTCAACTAAGTAAGATCGTTCAATTGGTGCAGGATGCGCAAACAAGCCGAGCTTCTATTCAACGTATGGCCGATATTGTTGCCGGCTATTTTGTCCCAACAATCATTGGTCTAGGCCTGGTCACCTTCTTCGGCTGGATGTTTGTGAGCCACTTACTTCCCCATCCTCCAAAGATTTTTGTATCCGAAGATGGAGGAGGCAGAGTGATGGTCTGTCTAAAGCTATGCATTTCAGTGATTGTTTTTGCTTGCCCGTGTGCGCTGGGTCTCAGCACCCCAACAGCTGTTATGGTCGGTACTGGGGTGGGAGCGCAGCAGGGAATCCTTGTCAAGGGCGGGGCTGTCCTTGAAGGTGCCACGAAGATCACTCATGTGGTCTTCGATAAAACTGGAACTTTGACAACAGGGAAGATGAGTGTCGCAGAGGCTAAGATTGTGAAACACTGGACGTCAAACGAATGGCGGCGTCAACTTTGGTGGCTAATCGTTGGACTTTCTGAGATGAATAGCGAGCAT
Source organism: Aspergillus sparsus (assembly GCA_027569235.1). Taxonomy (NCBI): domain Eukaryota; kingdom Fungi; phylum Ascomycota; class Eurotiomycetes; order Eurotiales; family Aspergillaceae; genus Aspergillus; species Aspergillus sparsus. The sequence goes on from JAPDES010000060.1 coordinate 18,075, forward strand.
CCAATAGGCAAAACAATTTTCTCCGCAGCTAAGACTGAATCAGGGCATTCGGGAGAGGGTGGCTTACCTGGAAGTTTGGGCGAATTCAATAACAGTGTTGGTAAGGGCATATCTGCCCTGGTCGAGCCGGCTTCAAGTGCTGAACGTATCCGATACCGCGTCCTGATAGGAAATGCAGCGTTCTTGCAATCTCACGATATCTCGATTCCCAACTCATCCGAGTCTGCTACTAGCTCCTCCAAACCTAGTACTCCCGTTGGTATTACCAGGATCCACGTGGCAATTGAGGGCCAGTACTCCGGCACCATTCTGCTCCAGGATACTGTGAAAGTCACTGCCTTCGCTGCAGTGGCCGCTTTACACCGAATGGGTATCTCCACTTCACTGGTGACAGGAGACTCTCAAGAAGCCGCTGTTTCCGTCGCCACAGCCGTTGGTATTCCCATTGATGCTGTGCATGCCTCGGCGTCCCCCTCCGATAAACAAACTATTATCTCCTCCCTCCAAGAATCTGGTGATCGTGTAGCCATGGTAGGCGATGGAATCAACGACTCTCCTGCTCTAGCGACCGCATCTGTTGGTATTGCGCTTTCCTCTGGGACAGACGTCGCAATAGAGGCAGCCGATATTGTCCTGATGCGTCCTGACGATCTACTCTCCGTCCCTGCAAGTCTCTCTCTTTCTCGCTCTGTCTTCAGCCGCATAAAACTCAACCTTGTCTGGGCCTGCGCATACAACATCATTGGTCTCCCTTTTGCAATGGGACTCTTCCTTCCCTTCGGTGGCTACATGCTCCCCCCCATGGCAGCCGGTGCTGCCATGGCCCTCTCCAGTGTCTCTGTTGTGGTCAGCAGTCTTCTCCTCAAATTCTGGAAACGACCCGCATGGATGGATGCTGAACGACTCGAAAAAGAACTCGGTAGTAACAGCCCCCATACTTCCAAGAAGAACTGGTGGGACGCTGCACTGTCCGTCTCCGAGGGACAGAGAAGAGGGAACCCCCTTCTTTGGATTCAGGTATCTGCTGGTAAGGCCTGGACCTTCGTTACGGGTAGACCTGCCCAATCCTCAAGTTTTGAACCTAGTTATGTACCTCTTCAGAATGTAGAGCCAGCTGTATAGGTTTTATATCTTGGAATCTTATTTTCTTGCCTCCTCTTTTCTCGCTATTCTTTACGAATTTAATTTTATGGGATAGGAATAGTAGGGCTTGCATGCTCCTTTTGTATCTTCACCTATATCTCCAATGCTCTTTTAGCTTAACGCCTCCTATCATATATAGCATTAATGTTGTTTACGTTGAATGACAACTATTCAAAAAACACTTACATTTCTAAGCCGAATCCTATTCTACTTACAAGATGGGGGGGGATGAGTGGTGTGCACATGTACTGTCATGAGAATCATCCCAAACACAAAAAAAAAATAAGAAGGCAAGGAAAAGAAAAAAATAAAATAAAACATAAGACAAGAAAGCCGAAGATATGACACAAGGCCAAATCGTACTTCATCATTATATCATAAAAGTAGGGGGAAAAATCGAGAACAGAGAACAGAGGAATAGAAGAGAAAATATTCGTATAATAGCAAAATCGGGCCAACACAACGCCGTTCGCTCTTTCCACAAACTTCCATAAAGCACACAAAGCAAAGTAAAGAACATACAAGATCATGCCTGCTGATCGTTCATAGTCTCGACGGTTGTAGAGGAAGGTAACACAACGGACGAAGAAGAATCCTCATCCTCAAGGGTGATATCACCATCACCATCTGCGTCGTCATTAGAGGCTAGCGACACGGCTGATGTTAATGTTGACGATGGTTGCTGGTTTACAGCATCGACTTGATCATTCACGGAAGTGGTGGTATCAGAAAATTTGACACTTTCGCTATTGAGAAGGGTCATTTCGACACCTTTACCGTCTTGGAGACCTAGATCTTCAACGCCAAGAATAGATGGGCCGCGGGCGTGGGGTACTTCGTCTGAGCTTTCGTCGGTTGAAGGGCCAGAGGTACTGTCCATCATGTCATTCTCGGGGGCACCTGTCTCTGAATTTGTGGTAGTATGGAGCGTTTGTTGTTGGGCGGGATCTGTGCTGGAGAGGAGCGTTTGTTCTTGGGGCTGGAGGGTTTGGGAGGCTAGAGAATGGTTAGATACGCATATTGTTTCCCTATTAGTTTCAAAAGCATCGAAGAAGGCATTGCGGATGGATGGACCATATCAAAAACAGAGCTAAACCATACCATCATCCATGATACCAGAATCAGCCTCGGGCGAGGCAACGTTGCTCAACCACGGAATTGGAGTGAGGAGAGCACCTCCCAGAGACTCATCACTACCTAGCGCATTATCAAAAGCCAGGAAAGCACTATCTGCACCATTCATGACGCCATTGGGTTGGGCTGTCGCACCGGTCTGCATGGGGAGGGGGAAAATATCCGCGGAACTAGTGACAGAGACTACACGGTCTACTGCCCGCAAGTACGCGGGAAGGGTTCTATAGTGGGCATTAGGGCGCAGTATAAGCTCCGCTAGCCGTTGGATGGTGTGTGGAGGCTTGGAGGAAAATAGAGACCTGACGGTTGAGCGGATTGAATCGAGAATCAGCAATAGCGGCGCAGGAAGGTTTCTGCCATTCGAACCACCTGTTTGTGATGCGGGCTGCGAGTCCGGAACACGCTCAGTGGATGACGGAGGCACTAGCGAGGACATTGAAGGCCGCGGAGGGGTCCGCAGGTCTAAAGGAGCAGCGTTTTCCTTGTTACTGCTCGAAGGGATAGAATTGGGGTCTTGAAGGAAAGAAGAAGTAGATGGATTATTCAAGGACGGCTGAAAGACGGAGGGGGGAGCGTCAGGAGGCATTCGGGGCATGGTAAAGACATTGTAGACAATCTGATGGGAGCCAGCAGTAGTATTAGCTATTGTGACTAAATAAGAAGCTAGATACTGAACGGGTGGAAGCTTGAGTAGATATACGCACATATTCCAATCGTTCAAGTAGCGGCTCGACAATGTTCGGCCATTTTTCACTAGAATAGTCATGTCAGCATACATATGGAACCGAGGCTGGGAATTTAAAAATCATTCAATTAGCATACATGTCCATCTGGCCGCCATTGGCGGCTGTCTCCAAGCTTTCTTCTACTATCAGAGGTTGGATGATTAGTCGACGAGGGGCTGAAATGATGCAGAATGAGCTCGACTACGCTTGAATGATACACACCTAAAGACATTTCTCTCCCGACAATTTTGGAGTTAAGTCGGGGTAGGGATCACTTAGAGAGAGGAAAGCCAGAAGCCGTGATCAAGGGAGGGAGTGAAAGTGACGGAGTTAAGAAATGAAATATTGCTTCCAGTGACGCGAAAGCAAGAGCTGTGAGGCGGTAACAGTCGAAGTTACGCATTACCGTTCCACTCACGGTATTACTGTACCAAACCGTAAGGACTGCGGGGGGAAGCTTATCTTGCATGCACGTGATCATTATCGGTGATTTTTTTCTTCTTTTTTCTGCCTTTTTTTTCTGGCCGATTGCGGATCCACGGAGGGGCTCTCCATTTTGTGATTCATAGATCAACGACTTTCTTCACCATCCGACCTTCATCGCCCTACACATTACCAATCAATATGTGGAACTCTCGCAAAGTGGGCGTCCTAGGTGGCGGCCAGCTAGGCCGAATGCTGGTCGAGTCCGCCAATAGACTGAACATTCAGGTCAATGTCTTGGATGCGGAGAACGCTCCAGCCAAGCAGATCAGTTTCCACGATGGCCATGTCACTGGCTCCTTCAAGGAGCGTGAGGCTGTGCGTGAATTGGCCAAGTCGTGTGATGTGATTACTGCTGAGATTGAACATGTTGATACCTATGCGCTGGAGGAAATCGCTTCACAGGTCCAGGTTGAACCTAGTTGGCAGGCAATTCGGACAATTCAGAACAAATTCAACCAGAAAGAGCATCTGTCCAAGTATGGGATCCCAATGGCAGAACACCGTGAGCTAGTCGAGAACACCCCTGAGGAATTAGCCAAGGTTGGCGAACAGTTGGGATACCCGATGATGCTCAAGTCAAAGACGATGGCTTATGATGGACGTGGTAAGTGCAAGAGGACCTGGCCTAGATAGAAGGGAATAGGTATGATTTTGTACGCTAACCATAAGTCAATTGGTCTATAGGAAACTACCGTGTCTCCTCGAAAGCTGATATCCCCGATGCTCTCGAAGCGCTAAAAGACCGACCACTGTATGCAGAGAAATGGGCCTATTTCCAAAAGGTTTCCAAATTTCCCCGTTTAGACAGCAAATATGGTTTTAGTCCTCTTTACTAAACATATTCCGTGCAGGAACTTGCCGTCATGGTCGTCAAAACAAAGGACAATGTGCTATCATACCCCACAGTCGAGACTGTTCAGGAAGACTCAATATGCAAGCTGGTCTACGCTCCTGCCCGTAACGTATCCTCCGCCATCAACGAAAAGGCCCAAGAGCTTGCCCGTAAGGCTGTCGCCGCCTTCGAAGGTAAGGGTGTATTCGGTGTAGAAATGTTCCTCCTCGAGGACGACAGCCTGATCCTCTGCGAGATTGCGAGCCGGATCCACAATTCCGGTCATTACACTATTGAGGGATGTGCCCTCTCCCAATTTGATACCCACCTTCGCGCGATTCTCGACCTCCCCATCCCCCAAGAGAGCCTTCAGATTCGACAACCCTCCATCATGCTCAACATTATCGGTGGTGCCGCTCCCGATACGCATCTCAAAGCCGCCGAGGCCGCTCTCTCTATCCCCAATGCTAGCATCCACCTATACAGCAAGGGAGCGGCTAAGCCAGGCCGCAAAATGGGCCATATTACTGTCACAGCCTCTACCATGCATGAGGCAGAGACCTACATTCAACCCCTAATCGACGTGGTTGATAACATCCGCGCCCAACGCACAGATGTCAAGACCCCCGCACAGACTTCCGGCCCCTCGAAACCTGCCCCCTCTGTCGCCGTCGTCATGGGCTCAGACAGTGACCTCAAAACTCTCGTCCCCGGTCTCAAACTTCTCCGTGATTATTTCGGTATCGAGCCCGCCGTCGATATCACCTCTGCCCATCGTACCCCTACCTACATGGCTGAATATGCAGCCAGTGCCGCCGCGCGCGGTATTAAGGTCATCATTGCTGCTGCTGGTGGCGCTGCCCATCTCCCTGGTATGGCAGCAGCTCATACGGCTCTCCCCGTCATCGGTGTCCCTGTGAAGGGTAGCTCGTTGGACGGAGTAGATAGTCTTTATAGTATTGTACAGATGCCTCGAGGTAAGTAAATCGACTACACTAATATATCTCCCCTCTCTTCGACCCACTGCGATATCCGATTAACATTTTTTTTTACTTTGTAGGAGTCCCTGTCGCCACAGTTGGAATCAACAACAGCATCAACGCCGCCCTTCTTGCCGCTCGTATTTTGGGTTCTTTTGACCCGGCCATCCAGCGCAAGGTGGAAGCGTATGCTGAAAGTGCTCGCGCTGAGAATATGGAGTTGAAGGGTACTAAGATGCGAGAACTAGGGTGGGAAAAGTACTTTAATCAAATGTAAAAAAAAGGGAAAGATTTAATTAATATAACATCTAACACCCTATAAATGAGGTATTTGTTCTCTTTTTTCTTCTTCTCTCTTTTGTCCTTTATTAGAAAAACAGAGAAAAGGGTTGGGGATTAAGGTTAAGATATATGTTATCACTAGACATACATACATAGATGGTTAATTACATTGATGATCATCATTATTATTATCGAATATAATAAATATTAGGTGCATATAACGGAGTTGGGAACAACAGATTGATTGGTATTTGGACAAAATTTAATTTAAAAAGAGCACTAATACAAATAATTTTCCTATCAAATGAAAAAGGAAAAAAATCAAATCAAGCACGAGAAGAGTAAAACAAATGCAATTAACCCAAGACTAGTAGTAATACAATGAATGAATAACTTAACTTTATTAGATCAAACAAGCACTTGAGAAGTATTTCAAACGAACGCCACGGGAATCAGACAGGCAAAGGCAGATGTGATCTCTTCTTTTTTTTTTTGTATGAGGTTAACAACACCACCACAGGCCAAAGAAAAAAAAAATAGGGTATCAATTTAGGCTGCCTGAGGGTTAAACGCTTCATGGGTTCCGGGTACGGTAGTTTTCAAATGTAGATCGGCATTGCCATTACCATACTTTTCAACACCATCTGCATTTGCAAATAGCCCACGGGATGAAGATTGCATATTGTCGTGAGTCTTTGCATGTCCGTTCGTGGCTCCGAGATGACCACTGCCGTTCGCAATGAGACCAGCACTACCATTAGACATGTGGATACCACTGTCTGCTGTTCGGCTGTCGGCCACAGAGGGTGCCTTCCGCGTGATGCCTGCAGGTCTAGGAATATCAGTGGATTCCGCCGCGGTGCCAATGGTAAAGATCGGAGACTCCCAGCGCTCGCCTCGCTTTGCAATTTCCTCGTATTCGGTTGCTTTCGTGGTGATGCTGCCGGGGAGTTTGATTTCGGGGAATAGAGACTCCTTGAGGGTGGTTGTCGTTTGCACCCTGGTGTCTCGCGAAGCGACGGCCGCGGCCGCAGCTTTCTTATCCTCCCACCTAGTGCGGAACATGTCAATATAGCGACTGTAGATGTTTACTGCAGCATCTGGGTCTTCATTGGCGGTTTCCTTGGCGCGTTGCACTTCGGCGTGAACATCATAAGCGAACGCATCTCCGTTTTCAAACGCTTCGCGAACCTGCTTCTCAAGCACCTTGATGAGAACAGGGCGGACCACGCGAAATAGTAGTGGTTTGAAGATCGTAAAGAGAGCCTTGTGTTTAGACTTCTTGAGTTTAATGTCAATATGATCGATTTTGACGGATACTTTGTCAAGTTTAACAAAGTGCTGGCGATCCGACTTTTGTGCAGTGGACGCAGAAATTTTAAATCCGAAGCCATCACCTCCTAGAAAGATGTCCATCACTCCAGTGTCTGTGATAGATGGGAAGCCCTGCTTTTTGTTGATGTAATAGCTGACATCTAAACATCGGAATTAGCAAGGTCCAGGTAAACAAGGATTTCAGCGAGACCTTACCTCGCAGATCGGCCTGGATCCCAGAGACTGAGATCATGATCTAACTCCTTCGTTAGCGCAAAAGGGCTCTCGTACTAGGATGATGTGTAGTCAAAACTAATGACATACCTTATTATCTCGTTTATTGCTAATTTTCTTGCGCCCCCAGCGGAAATAGTTGTCGCTTCCGAATTCCACGACATTCGGCATCAGATTGTCACTTTCAATGACTAGATTCTCCACGACCTATATCTTGTTACCGTCTAGCCCCCCAAAGTAAGCTCGAAGTCATGTATACTTACCACATCGGCCATCGGATCCGAGACTTCAATGCGAGGAATGGGGACGTAGCGAACATTCTCAAAAATGGCAGGCAGGATGACGTCCCTGATATCTACAAGGAGATGCTTCTTGAAGGCTACATTACCATTTTCATCACGACCAAGATCGTTGAATAGCTTTTGCATTGAATTACCAAAAGCTTTATTTTGAGGGTCTTGGTTGAACTGGTCCCCAACAAACTTAACCTCGTCTAGGATGCGATCTGTGTGGCTCTTGTAGCGCCCGCGCAGCAACTCGCGACCATGTTCAGTGAGCTGATTCCATTGGCGCGTGCAGTCATCCTGCATGATAAATCCTTGCTCTTGCAACGTTTTCCTATTCAAATTAGAAAACAGTTCACTCGAGTACATTTGTAAATGGGGCGTACCGAATGAAGGTGTCAAGATTCTTAAACCACCCCTTGAGCTCAGGGTCTTTGTCTGCATCCTGGTAGATAGTTTCAAGTGAATCAAATAGACCATCTAGAGAAGTACTGTTGGCAAACCGCTCAATCAAAGTCTGCAGTCCGTAGTTAATACTCAAATACCACCCATCCAATTCGATCGACATACCCGAAGATTTTTCTCCATTGCTTGAACCTTTTTACCCCCCCGGGTCTCTTGGAATGCACCTGCACCTTGCTGTGAATAGTTCCTGGATTGACTACCGTACTTCTCGACCATGGATAGTAATGTGTGGATAGCCTTTTGATCTGTAGGTTGATGACCGGGTCAGTGGGCGAAATAGGTAAATTACAAAGAGGACTTGCAGTATCTTGGTGTAGCTTACAATCAGCGCGGCCCTGAATTTCAAGAACCATTTTCTTTAGCCGCCAGATGGCTTGTTCACGTCGGTCCTGGGGCATCTTTTCTGACAAGTAGCTTTTAGTCCTACCAGCAAGCTCCCGGGTACGACTCTTCGTGTCCTCAGGGACCTTTCCCTTGGCCTTGTCAGCTCCAGCAGCCACCCCATCTTCGGCAGCAGTATTAGCAACTTCAGTAGCATTCTCCTCCTTAGTTATCATCAGCATAGGGCGTGTATATAGGGCTAGTTAATTCTTACAGCTTTGCTCCTCTTGAATCGCGATCTCGCCTGATCTTTGTATTTGGAGAAATCTGGAGCTTCGTGCCAGACGTTTTCTTCCGCAGGCTCGTCAACTTGCGCGAGCTGCTCTGCCGAAGGTCGAACCTTATCAGCGGCCTTCTGTGACACATCACCAACGATATCGCGGACGATGATCCAGGCGTCGTTTACTTATTATTGTTAGCATCGTGAATCTATAGGATGGCAATGAAATCCACTTACACAGCTTTCGAAACTCCCCATTTGTAATGAGAAGTGTCCCTAATGTCTTCAACCCCTCCAGTGCTTGCCTTCCATCTTGTTGAGCAGAGTCTTTGTCCAATGTGCCGTCGGGCGACCGCACATCTTCCATAGTCATGTTCTCTGCCTCCCAGATAAACTCTTGCAGCAGTTGTCCTTCATTTTTACTCAAGATCAACTTTTTGGCTTCCTCGATCACTCTTCGAAGATCTTCTACAAGCACCTGTCCTTCACTGGATAGTTCCTGGGATGGCGCCGTGAGCGCCTTGGACGTAAGAGCGCTGTTCAGAGCAATATCGCATTGTTTATTCTAGTGCGCCAATTTTTATTAGCGAGCGTTCTATGCGAAGCTGCAAAGTACCACCAAGGCGCAAAGTCTCACCGAGGGAAGCTTGCCAAACTTAAAAGCTATTCAGTTGCGTTAGCGATTTCATGAAATGCTCGCGGTCATCAGGTCTATTCTATCTCTACCTTGGTATATTCCAAACAATTGTAACTTTTGATTGATGTCCTACACAAGTTAGAGAGTGCCCGTTCGTTACCCAGTTCTATCTTCCGGAGATGACGAAGATGTCTCATACCTTCTCCTTCTGTCGGACGTCCGTCGGACGGTTGACAACCCGACCAGGCATAGTGGATTGGGTTTAACTTTATCAGTGATCTAGAGAACCGATAGATCAGACGTAGATGTATCAGATGCGCTATCGAAATCAAGACCGAGCAATGAAAGAATTGTACCCTCAAAGAGAAAACCTGGGGTAATTAAAGTATAAACAAGGAGTCTTAATGCAATCTCAACAGGTTCAGAGAAGTAGGGGTTCGCGTCGCTGGGGTTATCGCCGGAATGGGTCCTTTTGGGACGGGAATGTGAGGAGATATACGTCGAGGGGAAATACAGGTAAACAAGGGAGAGAGAGAGTCAAACTTCTTATTTCGTCATTCCACGAATGTGCCTGTTGAACAAGAAAATCACAAAATGCTAATCATGACTGAAACCATGGGCGTTCGCCTCTCTTTCCGCCCAATGCCTTTTTACTCCCAGATGGCTTGACGTCATGGTGTCGTTGTCTTTCCAAGGCAATGACAATTAACACTCCTGCGATGTAAAATTAGTAGGTATATAGTTTGCGGTATTCCCACCCATGAGATCATATCCCAGAACCTGAGTTGAAAGACGGGGACGTAAGAAATTGATGCGGCACTTGAAATGGACGATCAAGATGAATCAAGATCATCGTTGGGATACTCACATCCGCACCCATCAGATGGCACACTTACGCGCAAAAGAGTGCCTTGTTTTGTTGATCTGGGTCCAGCCCTGCGACATTATTACTTGAGGAATGCCGCAAACGGACTAGTTGCCTGCAATGGCTCAAGCGAGGGGTGCAATACATTAATAAAATTAAATGTGGTTATTAGCTGGAAGCTTTCATGTACTAGAAATTATACTGCGAGGGTTCCAAGGTTCTGGCTTAACTTGGTTCCTTTCTGCTTAACTCGTGGGTCCATGGAAGAAGTTTTGAGTTCCTGATCGGTCGCTGGTCCACCTCATCTTGACGTCATAGAGTTGTTGAGCAAACTTCTGTTTTGTTTCCCCTCCAAAAAAATAAAAATAAATAAAAATAAAATGTGTCAGGCCCAAACATATGTCGGGCCATGGGCGCCCAAGAATTGAAGATCATATATGTCTCTCTAAGTATATGTATGTAAAGTGGAAATACATTGATGCTAGAATAGAGGGAAAGTGAAGCCAAAATTATCATGGAATCTTCCATCATTCCCTCAAGTGCCATGTAGCTATCCTATACTATATAGTGCATTACCAAGCGTAGGGGAGAAAGAATTAAAAAAAAAAAAAAAGGGGAAATAGCGAGGATATTTTGGTGTCACCATAGGTTATGAAACTCTTCAAGACAAATAGGAAGCCTATATCACCTATCATACTGATACACTCACTCCATTTTATTTTCTTTTAGTTATGTTTATTTCCCTTTTCCGTTTATTTTTTGGTCTTCAATGCTTTAGAATGCAATCCCTTGAGGCCACGTCTAACCGATCAGCATAGCTGCGACCGAACCGGTTCGGACTTAGAGGCGGAACAGCGTTGATTCAGGCCACTTGCTGCTAGCCTTCTGAGCATAAGCTGTCTTAGCCGTTTGGTTGCTTCCCCATTCATTCAGGAGCTCGAGACCAGCAAGGGCAATCTCGAGAGACACGCTACTCGAATCTAGAGCGGAAGTGAGTTCGGCTTCGCATTCCGATCGGGACTCGGGGCTCAGGAGCTGTCGGGAAGTAAGGTAGGCAAATTTATGAGGGACGCTATCCTTGTGAGCCGCAAGGAAGGAGGAATTCCATTCGTCGAGATTTTGACCCTTTGGAAGCAGGGATTCGAATTCTGCATCGACAACTTCAGCGACCTGGGGAGGGAGAGGCTCTGAGAGACTGTCTAAGGCCTTGCGGAATCGAATTAGTTGCACATGAAGAGTTGGGTCCGAAGGATCGATGGAGTGAGCAGCTGAGAGACACTTGAGAGCAAGTGCGTGTTTATCTAGGGAATTGGAGGTCAGTTTGTTTGAAAGACTAGCTTTTGAGGGGATACATACTCCTCCTAAGATATACTTCGAATCCAAGACATTGGGTCTCAATATCCTTGGGGCTAAATTCAAGTAACGGAGTCAAGAATTTCATGACATCCTTGAGAGGCTCTTGCGTCTGGACGAGTTTGTTTCCAAGCGGATCTGGGTCTTCCTTTTTTGTCTCTCCATCGGAGCTCTTAGCAGTTGCAGCAGCAGCCTTTCTAGCCTCGCGTTTCTCTGCCTCAAGCTTTTCCAACCGTTGTTGTTCCTTCTTAGCTTTCTTGATGGCCTTCTTCCGTTCAGCACTATCGCCATCATCACCCGCACCGTTGAGGCCCAACGGGCCATGAGCCAAGTCTGGCTGGTCATTGAGAAGTAGATATGCCTTGATGGTGGATAAGGCCATGCGAGAGTAGAAGGGGTGCTCTCTTAGACGATCTTCCCAACGCACCATATCGACATAGGCTCGGATCATACCCTTTCGGAGGGAGAAGCTATGGAAGTCGAATTGATCCTCTTGCCAGGTTTCAAAGATATTATAGACAGCATGGAAACGCTTGAGCGCAAGGCCAAGCTTCCTCTGCCGCAAATAGGACTCACCATCCTCCGTCAAGAACCACACGCACTGCATTTCGTGAAGGTCGCCAAGGGCACCACCGACCGTCTCATTCCGAGTGAACTTGCTCATGTTGTCAAGTGCCTTGTCGTTCTCGTCATTGCGCAGTTGATACTTGGCCGCCTTGGTGTTGATATAGCGATCCTTCTCATCCATCTTCCTAGCCTTTTCCATCTCCTCTGCCGCCTTTTCAACGTTACCATAGTGCTTCCATATTCTGGCTTTGGTCATTTGATACTCCACCGCCTTGGGAGACAGTTCAATGGCCTTTTCGACATTCTCCATAGCTTTAGACAGATCGCGACTGAGATGATAGTTATAATGCTGTGCGAGGAAGTAGTATGAAGAAGCGAGGAATTCGGTGTTGTCGGTGCTAGCGGCCCCGTCTGCCGACCCATTAGACTGAGGAATCTTTCCGGAAACGTAGCCTTCAACCAGCTCCTGAACAGTATCACGTTTGCTTGGGATAGTATAGAGAAGCTTAATATTGGCAAAGAGTGATGGAACGCCCTTCTTGAGCATACGCTGCAGGTATGCGTCAGCAGCCTGCTTAAATTCATCCCCTTCTAGGAAGTCCAAGGGAATTCTACGAGGTGCGTCGCCCCGCGGACACTTCTCTACCCAATAATCATACACGGCCTTCAGGGCTTTGTGATCGTCGCTCGGGATATCCTTCGCCCTAATCAAGCCATCGTAATAAATCGAGTTCTCAGAATTGCGGTCAAGAAGCGCGGTATAAGCAGCGGCGGCTTCATCTTTTCTACCTAGGCGCAGGAGGTAGTCGGCCTTCATTTCCATCACAGCAAGAACATCCGTAATCCTATGGCCGACAGACTCAAGATGCTCAAGAGCCTTCTCAACCTTGCCCGCCTCCGCAATTATCATGTTCTTGTATAGGACAGCCTCAGAATGTTCCATGTCCGAAACCGGGGGCGGGGTCTTTAGCGTCTCCTCATAAGTTGTGAGCACTTTTTCAGCCTCCTCAAGATCTCCAGAGAGGTGGTGGGCAATCGCTAAAGCTGTCCAGTTCTGCCGCAAGCTGGGTCGGGCTTGCAACATGGTACTTCTGCTCTGTATATAACCCTGGTAATCCCGCATTTGCATCTGGAGAAGAGCAAGGTCTCGTTGGATGGGCTGTGATTCCGGCTCAATCCTCAATGCAAATCTATACGCCTTAATTGCTTCTTCGTAGTTCTTCTCTGCTCGGTAGAGCAGTCCGTATACGTGCCAGCAAATATGTGATTTCATGTCATTCTTCAAAGCCTCTTTAGCCAGCGCGAAGGCCTCTTCTTGCTGTCCTTGATTGCTCATTATCAGAGCCTTCATCGCTAGGGTATCGCCATGGTTGGGATTTTTTCGAAGGATTTGTTCAGCGGTTTTGATACCTATTTTTTTTTTTTTTTTTTTTTTTTGGTTAGCCTTTTCCAGTTTGCCCTGCGGAAGCATCTACTGTGTCCAATTCAGCTCCCACACCTACCCTTTTTATGTTGCTTATTCTCATAGTGGCGAACGACTTGCCGAAACAAGGAAGCGTCCTTGGAGCTCAATTGTTGTGGCATGATGGGTGTTGTAAAATATTGGTGGAGTTGAGGGTCTTGCCAAGTGACACTGTTGTGTAAATGAAGGTTGGATGTGTGCGGGGGAAGAAGGAAAAGGGAAAACGAAGAGCAATCAGGTAGCGATAAGCTATGGGCTAACACGACTATAACATCCAAATTACTGGAGATTGAAAACCAGTCCCATAACTAACCCTACGGATCGACTTGTTAGACAATTTAATGTGGCTTGTGTCTCTGCGACTCACTGCGACCCGAACCTCGTGGTTCTGACCGATCGCGGGTCTTGAGCACAAAGTCGGCAACAGATAAAATAATTTATCCGAGGTGACGCTTTCGTGGAATATTCAACTGGCTACTGTACCGCCATTATTACGTACCTACTATAGTGTCTCGTCATGACCAAATTTTTCCCGAGATACTACGCTTCTTTGGAGATGTACATTATAAATTGGGTAAGTGTATTTAATTGGATAATTTTGTTTATTGATCTCTATCCTGATAGCGAAATAAAATATTGGTCGATATTTCAGGTTGGCGGGAATGCTTTTCATGCAATTAGGATACAGTACATACAAGACATCACTATATACACATTATCGTCGGTAGTATACATGCTTCTAAGAAAGTAGAGAAGGAGGGGAAATACTTTTCTTCCATGTTCGAAATCAACTTAGCCAGTCAACAGGCTATTGTTGTTTTCTTCCGCGCCACTTGTTTAGGGCCTCATCCCAACCTTCAGAGCCACCACCACATCGTTCAGAAACAAGTCCCCATGTGCGGGAACGAATGATCTCTTCAACACTGCGCTGGTTTCGGACAAGGTTCGCCAATGACTCAGTTCGTGCCTCTCGTGGAAAAAACCTCGCGGAATACGGATCTAGCCGCTCGTCCACAACGCGCTCTCGGTCTTTCGCGGATTCTGTCTCGCGAAGTATGAGATCTGGATCGTCCGGGTCTGGACTTGTAGCGACCCCGGCGCAATAGTTGAGTACATCCGATCTAGTTTGCCAGGAAGGAAAGAGGACGTTATCCTTGAATCTTTGACAGGCAGCTGGATCTATCTGTCGCCCAGCGCTGGAATCTACCTGGCGTTCTGCGGTGGAGGATGGGTCAAATCCTTGTCGGGCGGGTGTGAAAAGAGCATTGAGATTTTGGGTAATCGAGTCATCTATGGTAGACCTAGAAAGACGGAGGAAATCTATACAAAAATGTGATACGAATAAGCCCTTGCTTTCCACCTTCCTAACGCTAGAGGGAAGGGAGCATGATACATACCTCGAAGTAACTTCTCATTGAAGCAAAACTGAGGGCTCAGCACAGGGGACGGCGTTGAAGACATCTTCGACCCCTCACCGCTCCCAATCCTCCGATCTGACTTGGCAGGTGAATCCCAAAACCACTCCAGATTGATTGATTCGATCGATGGCGCTGCAAGCTGGAAGCTAGATAGGTAGGTAGATAGTGTTTGGTTAGTCGTGCGTTTTGGAGCTACGTAATCACCGGGCACAGGATAAATTCATCCAAAATAAAAACTGAACCACTTTGTCCAGCTATAATAGTTGATAGAGTGGCTAAATTTTCGTTTGAGTCAGGGTTCTGGCAGTTAAATCAGCTGGGAAATGAAGTAGGCTTATGCTCTCGTGAGCATTTCTGACAGCTAATGAGGATTAGTTATGCAGACCCATTCATGCTTAGGTATGCTGGGTAAATGATACACAGGCCTTATGTAATCCATCTATTATCCACTGGGCAGCAACCCTTTGCTCAAATAGAAGTCAAGCTAGTATACCCATATATTTTCTCACAATTATTTTGATCATTAAGGGTATCTGATCCATCCCTAACATTGAGTTATTTCATGCAAAGAATCTTATTCTATTAAAAATTAAAGTGTAATGTGGTACAGATTACTCGGACATAGCGGAAATGGCATTCAAGGGTTTTTAGCCCTAGTAACGCTCATTCAAAGTTCCCCCCAGTAAAGACAAGCCTGAATTCTTAGTACTATTAGAGTAAGTTGGCACACATCCTCTCCCTATAATTAGTTCAGTTATACATGGCCCACTATGCCCAGGTCGACAAGCATTTAATATTAAATATGCTTAGTAGGCGGTTACTTCATGTAGGTAGGGTATGGTACCATACTAGGGGTCTCGTCTAATAGCAATATTAAATTACTACAGATAAAATAGAGAAAGAAACAAAGAATAAATATCGATAATTGATATAGAAAGGCGTTTCCCCGATAAAAAAGAATGTCCCTACCATTGATTTCAGCTGCAGTAAAATTCTTAGAGTCGCTCTTTTGCGGAGTATAAATATGCAAGCGTTTTGATATCAAAGCCAATAGTAACAGGGAAACTCATTCAAATTGTTGTTGGTTTACTTTTGAGTTTCAAAATATAGTCTCAGGTGCTTCCACTTTGATGTAGTGCTCAGCGGTTAATTTGGCTGGTCATTTACATATATAGTCCACTCATCTTGACACTTAATCTACATACCTAGGTTTGATGGCTTCACGCAGAGTAATTTGGGTCAGGTCTACCAGCACAAACTCGAAGTCGAACGATGTCCCCTCATTCTCTCAGCACTAACGGTGGTTAACTAAGACCGAGTTTGCCACGTGTTCACCTCAGTCATCTCCGCAGGCATTATATCAAAAAAAGAACGTTCGCGACTAGTAACTATATCGTCGGCAGAGCGGAGGAGACCACTTAGTGTGGGGTTATTGCTCACACCCTACGTGAAGATGCTACGGCATGACTCATAATGTGTGGGTAGTTACTAGGCCCCAGGGATTGCCTAAGTAAAGCGCCGGAAGACCTGATACGTCAGCTATTTCCGTTGAGACCTCCTCTTTCATTCCCAAACAATTCACCACTACAACGCTGCGTCTTGTATTTCGACACATTCTCAACTATCGGCCATGGCGTCTCCAGGGTCGGCTGAGGGGTTAGAGGCTCGTATGGCAGCAGGCCTGGCTAAAACCCTGCCCCCCGAAGAAAATACGTATGCTGTATCCAAGAAGCGCATCCCAATGCCAGATGGTATCGAGTTAGCCGCCGACTTCTACCAACCTGACCTTCCGGCGGACTGCAAACCTCACGGCCTGATCTACGTTCTTGGACCGTACGGCCGCAAGGGTGTGATGGCCCTCCTCAACGCAAAGTGTTTCGCAGCACGTGGATACATGGTCCTCTTTGTTAGCTGTCGCGGCACAGCCGGGTCTGGCGGAACTTTTGTGGCCGCCATGACTGAGCAGGCAGACTCACAGGCCGTCGTCAAGTGGATGCGTGAGCAGTCATGGTACCCAGGCAAGTTTGCCACGTACGGACCGAGCTATCTGGGCTATGTACAGTGGGCATTACTGCGAGATCCGCCCAAGGACCTGATCGCGTCGATAAACCTGTGTAGCGTGTATGACCATTCCCTGCTTACCTGGTCCAACGGGGCCTATCGCATGGACCGCATTTCGTGGTCCTACATAGTTGCACGACAGGACGAGGCCAATGGAGGCGGAGTCTCGAGTATCCTCGATCCCAGGAAGCTTAAGTCTGTTACTGAAGCTATGCCCCTCTTCGATGCGGCAGAGCGCTTCCTCGAAGGCAAGGCAACATACGCGTTGGACTTCATGAATACACCGAACGTCGATGACCCGTTCTGGGCTCCGTGTAAGCACCACGCAGCCTTGGATCTCGTCGATGTTCCCTTGCTTCTGCGAAGTGGTTGGTACGATACGTTAACACCCCAAACCCTCGCAGCATACTCTCGCGCGCGAGACCGTGGTATCAAGGTCTACCTCACCGTCGGATCATGGACCCACGTAGAAGCCTGCGGCCCAGATGCGATTCCCGAAGTCTTTGATTTCCTGGACGAGTACGTTGCAGGGCGGAAAAAAGATCACCGCTCGCTCCCAGTCAAAATATTCGTCACTGGCGCTGAGGTGTGGCGTTCCATGTCATCTTGGCCGCCAGCGACCAAAGAACGCACCTTTTATCTTCACGGCGATAAGACGGTTGGTATGCAAAGCCCCGCATCTGATTCGCCGCCAGCGTCCTTCACTTATGACCCTCACAATCCCACGCCCACGGTGGGAGGGCCCCTGATGGCACGGGGTGGAAGGGTGGATGACAGCATTTATGCTTCGAGGTCCGATGTCCTCGTCTACACGAGTCCACCGCTACAAGAGGACGTGGAATTAATGGGAAAGCCCATTGTGCAACTCGCACACTCGACTGACGTGCCGTTTGCTGATCTCTGGATTCGCCTCAGTGAGGTTGACATTAACGGTGTATCACACAATCTCACTGAGAATTGGCAATCACTAGACGGCGTTGAACGGGAAAAAGGTGAGTTCTCGCTCACTTTAGTGGATCGAGCGCATGTATTCAAGAAGAATACGTGTATTAGGGTGATTGTTGCTGGTGGCTCTTTTCCCCTCGTGGCGCGGAATCCGGGGACTGGGGTGAACAGAACTAAGGCAAAAGAGGTAGAAGCTGTGACACATACCGTTCAGCATGGGGATGGAGTCTCAAGGCTCATCCTGCCTTGCTCGTCTTAAAATTCCGCGGGTGGTGCACTATGATGATTGACTAAGCTGTAGACGGTAACCACCAGGTATTAACTATAGCTTGGTAACCTAGTTACTAGGACAACATGATTTTATATCCCTCGACCAAACCACACACAATCTCTAGATTTTTTTCCCTCCATTTCTCGGGATCTCACTATCTAAGTGTACCAATGGTGCTACCAAGGCAGGTCCAAGTGGGGACAGTCCTTAGGATCCGCATAAAAGTACCTCCCAGTTGTTCAATCACCTTGCACCGCTCTTCCATACTATATGCATTCGAGAACCTCCCAGCACCAGTTTCCCTTGCCTTTGCCATTGTAGTATATAATACCCACACACCACCACTCTCTGGCCAACCTACTCGGATGAATGGTTCTACCTCATAATCAAGTCCTTCAGGATTTAAAAAACGCCTCTCGAAGTCCTTCCATGAGCTAGACCACCAAGTCGCACCGAGACAACGCATTCGTTGACCAGTACTGCCTAGTTAGGGCAGGCCGAAAGGTAGATTTATGTAAAACTAAAGAAACAAAGAAGGGGGAGAGGGGGGGACAGGAGTGAGAGAAACTGGAATTACTCACTTCTATTACAGTGCTCGTCTTCCTTAGCTCGATAGTCTGGGTCTAATTTAGATAGCCTTGATGTGCTATTGAATCGGTCAAGTTGTAGAAACTCCAGTTCCACACCTAAGCAGTCGTTAAGCATGTAGATGCCGCCCTGAGAGGGGAATCCTATCACATCAACACCTGGTCCTAAACCGTACTTGGCCCAGTGGGTAATATCTTCCTCGGCATCCTTGCATCTAAGATTCCTCAAAGTGAAAGGAAAATCCATTTGAATGTCAAGATCGGGTGTCAATATTGAGGGGGTCGGCTCGAGGTCAAAGAGCTGGTAGACATAGTTGAGGAAAGATGCCAAAGTAGATATAGACATATAGCTGAACAACAACACTATAAGAGCTCACATTTTCCCCCCTCGCTTATTTTTTATTGTTTTTGTTGTGGGGAGAATTGAGAAATCCTGTAGCCAAGTTGAGTTTATTAGCTGAGAGAGAAAGAGAAAGAGAAACTCCCAACTTGTAAAGATTCATTAGACTAGGTAGAAAAAATTCTTATTAAACTAGGACTTGATCTCTACTAATTCATAGCAAGTTAGTGCAGGGACTTTTGTCAAAGTTGTTCAGGATTTTCATTCAAGCTAAGAACGAGTATATTTCTCAATAAAGTTGCACATTTCAATTCAAAAGCGGATCTATATATTACAGGATCCATTGACAACTTGACATACAAGTACACCAATACAGAGGTAGGGGAGAAGAGGCATAATTTATTAGGTAGCTGCCAAGGCGCTACAGCTAAGCCTTTTTTCTATTGTTTTTACTAACTGGTAGCTAAGCTAACCATGATTTGCTGTGTTTTAAGTTCTATAGCCCGACTTCCTGTTATTAGAGAGCAAAAAGATCGCCTTTTATTTTGTTTTCTAGGGATTTTATATAAGCACACAGTTAAAAGTAAAGTGTCACGGGTGATTTGATAATATTTATAAAGTATGGCCTCTATATGAGTTCTAGATGATCGTATGTTAGTTGATTCGAATATCTAACGCCAAATCACGGGACTTCGTGACTCGTGACGCGTTGTAATATCGTGTTTATTTGAGCTTACTATCAGCTCCTCACTTTTGTTTTTTTTTTGCTTCTGCAAGCAAAAGATATTTTAGATCGACCTTTCTTGGTTTCCTTTCTTTCTTTATTTTGTTCCAGATAATCGCTCTCACCATGCCTGAGTTAGCAGAGGTTTCTCGCATTGTTCACTTCCTCCGCCTCCACCTTGTTGGCAAGACTATCTCTAAAGTCTCTGCCCAAGACGACAACAATGTTTTTGGGAAAGTAGGAACTAGTGCTGCAGAATTCCAAAAGTCAATGGAAGGAAAGAAAATCATCGGGGCGGGACAGCAGGGTAAATACTTTTGGATTACCATGTCTTCCCCACCTCATGCCGTCATGCATTTTGGCATGTCTGGCTGGCTCAAGATTCGGGATGCCGACACATATTACTACCGGTCAGATAAACCAGAGGATAAGGTGTGGCCGCCAAAGTATTGGAAATTTCTTCTGGAAACAGACGGTGACCCGAAGACAGAGGCAGCATTTGTCGACGCTCGCAGACTAGGTAGGGTACGGTTGGTGGACTGTCCCGCAGAGGATATCCGCAAATACAGCCCTTTGAAAGAGAATGGGCCGGATCCAGTCATCGATAAAGATATCGTCACAGAGGAGTGGTTGGCAACCAAATTAAGAAGCAAAAGAGTTCCTATCAAGGCCCTTCTTCTTGAGCAATCTAATATCAGTGGGATTGGGAATTGGATGGGGTATGTGATCCTCCCCCCCCCCCCCCAAAAAAAATGTTGTAATTGTTTTGCATGCTCACCACTATCTAGAGACGAAATCTTATACCATGCTAAAATACATCCTGAGCAGTACAGCAACACCTTGACTGATGGGCAAATCAAACAACTGAACTCTTCACTTCATTATGTCTGCTCAACTGCAGTTGACTTACTAGCGGATTCAGATAAGTTCCCCGAAGACTGGTTGTTCAAACATCGATGGGGCAAAGGGAAGAACAAGTCTTCGACTCTTCCAAATGGGGAGAAGATTACATTCCTGACCGTGGGTGGTAGAACCAGTGCAGTGGTTCCAAGTGTGCAAAAGAAGACCGGCCCGGTGGCAGGTGATGTGAACGGGGAAAGTGAAGAGAAGCCGGATGTTAAACGGAAGCGTAAGGCCGTCAAAGAAGAAAGTGAGCCTGAGGATTCCAAGGAAGAACCCAAGAAGTCAGCATCGAAACGGCAGAACAAGCAATCCACCAAGGTAAAAGAGGAGGAGGGTCAAGAACCAAAAGAAGAGCCAACATCTTCTAGACGACGCTCGACTCGGCTTAGGAAATGATGCCTGTACCCATTCTGCTCAGAAGTATATTGTACGCCAGCTACGATAACAGGTATGCTAATAATAATGACGAACACAAAAGCCTAGTGGAGCTGCTGTGGGTGTTAAGATGTTTTGAGTCTAATAATATTTAATATACATGCGAAAAAAATACACCTCCGGCAGAAAATGCCGCAACCAACCAGTGGGTCAGAATCTGAATCAACCATGCTGTAATATGCAAGAAAGGGGTGTGAAAGTCTGTAGCTATGTTGACGATGAAACTCTCAAGCCTCCTGGACCGATCATCGAATATCGTACACGAGAAAATTCCGCAGCTCTTGTTGTATTATTTTTGAGACACCTCCCTACTCTCCTCCTGGCTTGAATCTATTTTCCTTGGCGTTGTTTGTGCTTGGGATTCTTGGAGCAGATGATATAGACGCGATTCTTTCTTCGGACAGGTTTGCAGCCATCGCATAAACGTTTCACTGATGAGCGAGTCTTCATCCCCCTGACCTGTTCTAGTTGTCTAGCGGTTGATGTAGCACTAGCGATGCCTAGTTTGCTCGAGGATGAGTCCCTGAAACGTAGGAGACGAAGACCATTATTTAGAGAAACGTGAGAGAATTGTGTGAAGGACCGGGTAAAAAGACTGGTGGATAATAGTGAACGTTGGGGAATGAATTGCCGGATGAGATTGGCCGAGGGACCGAGAACAGAGCGAAATGACAGCATCGTGCGGTAAAGGTGTGGGGGTGAGTTGCTATCTTTCCGTTGCTGAGTTGCGTAGTGAGATGGTGTAACAAAGCCGCAGAAACATGTTCCTGAATTATCCAGGTCACGGGATCCTAGCGGTGAGCTTATCCTTATCAGTGAATCTAATCGTTGCCCCGCGGAGTCAATTTTATTGCCACTATCGATGACAAAGCATTCTTTTTCCCTTTGCCAATCTTTCCTCCTCTCTGTTGACCTGAACTTCCTTTTTACCTTCATTCACGACTCTAGGAACTTTAGATCATTATCTCATCCAAATTGCCTCCCTCTATATTCTCGAAACTGGAACAGATTCGTCAAAAGTGTCCTCTCCCTCACCATTAGCATACTACCCCCACTTTGTACAATCGTTCCGCGGGAACTTGCCCGCCAACTGCGATAATGAGTGCAATTCTTTCTGCGGACGACTTGAATGACTTTATCTCTCCTGGCGTTGCATGCATCAAACCGGTTGAGAGCCTTCCGCCAAAAGGATCCTCCAACCCGGAGGTGAGTTTGTGCTCTTCCTGCTGCTTTCCTCTAAACTAGATCCCCCCGCGCTATCCAATGAATGCGGGCTGATTGGTAATCGAATAGAACCCCTACGAAGTCACGACTGAAGACAAAGTCCAGCCTGAAAATCTCCCACCGGCGCAGATCTCACTCACCGACTGTCTAGCTTGCTCGGGGTGCGTTACCTCCGCGGAAGCCGTGTTGATTTCATTACAGTCACACACCGAGGTCCTTAACACTCTCGATGCACACCCCGAGTTCCAACTTACCGGGACAAAAAATGGAGAGTCCATGGAGTACAATGAGGCGCCTACTGATGAACGTCGGGTATTTGTTGCGAGTGTCAGCCCCCAGGTGAGGGCAAGCTTAGCAGCTACTTATGGAATTTCAGAGAAGGAGGCGGGCCATATAATTTACCAGTTTCTCAGCGGCCCGCAAGGTTTGAGAGCAGGGGGAAAACATGGAAGTGGCTTCAATTGGGTTGTGGACACCAATGCCATGCGAGAAGCTGTCCTAGTCTTGACTGCCGATGAGGTCACTGAATCATTGGCATCAAAGGACTCATCCGGCCCTAAACGGCCAATTCTTTCGTCGGCATGCCCAGGATGGATATGCTATGCTGAGAAAACACATCCATTCATTCTTCCTCATCTTTCTAGACTTAAATCCCCCCAGGCTTTAGCTGGAACATTTTTGAAATCTGTTCTAAGCAAGTCCCTCGGTATCCCGCCATCCCGCATATGGCACCTGGCAATCATGCCCTGTTTCGACAAGAAACTCGAGGCTAGTCGAGAAGAACTCACCGATGCGACATGGAGTACTACCGAAATTCAGACTTTGTCCTCAAATGAGCCCCATAGCCCAGTTCGCGACGTCGACTGTGTTATCACCTCGCGCGAACTCGTCACTCTGGCATCATCCCGAGGAATATCCCTTCCCGGATTGCCTATGAAGTCACTGCCCTCATCGTTCTCTCCGCCATTCCCGGATCCACAACTAGACGCCTTCCTATTTTCCAAAAGTACCCTATCAAGACAGCCGATTGCAGCTGGGACATCTGGGGGGTACCTTCATCATGTGCTAACAACCTTCCAAGCCCGCAATCCGGGAAGCCAGATTGTCACCCAGCGAGGACGGAACGCTGATGTTGTGGAATATACCCTAGCTTCTTCTACCGGCGAACCCATCATAAAAGCTGCCCGTTTTTATGGTTTCAGAAATATTCAAAATCTGGTTCGCAAACTCAAGCCAGCGCGTATCTCTAGGCTTCCAGGTGCAAGAATGGCTTCCGGCCCTACAGCTAGTAGGCGGCAACCAACGTCACGAAACGGCACAGCGACCGGGTCCAGCATCGAGTATGCTTATGTGGAGGTAATGGCGTGCCCTGGTGGTTGCACGAATGGTGGTGGACAAATTAGAATTGAGGATGCTCGGGAAGCCAGTAACTCGGTTTCAATTACAAATCCTGGGGCACCAGAAGTTGCACTGGGATCTTCAACAGCAAAACCCTCTCCGCACGAGCTACGCTCGTGGCTCGCCCGTGTAGACGAAGCATACTATTCCGCTGAATCTGAACCAGAGGATGAGGCGGGAAACCAAACGCTGGCACGATCCTCTGTTTTGGAAAACGAAAATGCTATCCATAAAGCTCTTCAATATTGGTCCAAGGTGACGGATATCCCTCTTGCCAAACTAGCCTACACCACGTATCGCGAAGTAGAGAGCGATGTTGGCAAGCAACAGGACACTCCAAACGATACCACCCGTGTTGTCGAATTGGCGGGAAAGATCGGTGGTGGCTGGTAGTGGTTTTGCTTTCTTTGATTTTTAATATTAACGACAGATAGATATATACCCTTTGTTGCAAACTTGTTTTTGGGAAGAGAATAGGGTGCCTTTTTTTGCATATCAACCACTGTATTCTAAAGGCCGGCAATTTTGCATGCATATATATAGATTGGTAAAAATTCACTAATTTTTCACCAAATGTTTTAACCTTTTACTTGACAACAATCATCCAATTCGACTTTTTAGGTCTTTGCGAACGTAAAATAATCGGATGTAATTGGATGTGAAGCCAGGCAACTACTGCCTTAGGCCAACAACCAAGCAGCTTCTGCTGACTAATACACACCGAGAAGATTCCGCAGCCTCAGAGAGAGAGAAGAGCCAAGAGAGAAAGATGATGTTGTAATGACAATTTTCCTTTCCACCTCCACCCCCTCCCAATTCCATTCTACTCCAGTCCAGTCCATCCATCCATCATTCATTCACCTAGTCCTTGAACCGAAGCCAAGCCAACAACAACAGCATACCTACCAACAAACCTATCGCAATCAAACCAAAAACCAAACCCACTCTTAATTAATTTCAAAACCATGTCTCGCGAAGCATATCAGGTTCCAGCTCTGGGCGGCGGCAATCAGAATGCCTTTGGCAATGATGGCGTCGGCTCAAGCTCCCTGGACGGTCCTGTGGTCGCTTATCTATGTGGCGAGTGTAACTCTCGTGTATCACTGAAACGAGGTGATCAGATTCGATGCAAGGATTGCGGACATCGTGTTTTGTACAAGGAGAGAACGAAGCGGTGAGTGTTCCCCCCTTTCTCTCTCTCTCTCTCTCTCTCTGTGGGTTTGCGGGCATGGTGAATCTTTTTTTTTTCTCTTTTTTTTTGATTCTAACAGTTTTTCGATTGGCGTAGGATGGTTCAGTTCGAAGCTCGATAGATCGAGATCATAGATATACCCTTCCCCTTCCTCCTTTCTCTCCCCTCCCTCCGGAACTATCTCATTGCAACGGAAAATTCATATTAAAGTCGAGTTTGCGAATGCAAGGCCCTTGTTCATGGGGAAGGGCGAGAGGGGAGGGGGAATCGATCTCGTTTGTCCCTTACGATTGTTATGTGCATTTTTGGTGGCGCTTTGGGAGTTGGATGATTTAAGAATGAGGTATGCATCTCACCAAGCCTGTTCTAATCTGGATGAGCTTGTTCAACGGTACTATCTATTCGTGGTCAGAATGGCTTGATGTTGGAGCGACTGGAGCACTACTACGGAACCTATTCTTGACCTTCACGTACAAGACTGTTATAATAAAAAAAATAAAAAAAAAAAAAAATTAAGAAAGAAAAAAATCTTTAATCATATAATATATTCAACATGATAAACTTAAGATATACCCGAAAAAATTTTTACTTTTCAAGATTTAAAGTATCCAACTTTGATCTTCTCCAAATGATCCCCACTGCGAGTGACAAAACCTAAAAAAGAAAATATACCTATGATCCCCCATGAAAAAAGGCTTTTCCCCCCCATTAATATCAAAAGGATTGTTCTAAAGGCTATTTGAAACCTCGATAAAGTCTTCAAAGCATTTGAGAGCGGCACCGCTCTCAATTGCCCAGCGTGCCCGTCGCACACCCTCCTTCCACCGCCCACCACCTGGGCCACGTTCAGTGATTACCTGACCATCATCGCCAGGACCCATGTTGCTGGTGTCGGCCTCACAGATACCAGAAATGACAAAAAGTGCAGCAACATTCATAAGCACAAAACTCAGGATAGGGTCATCGCGGGGTAGCTCGTTCCGTAGAATGGACATGAGCTTAGCAGCGTTCTCGTTAGGCATCTTCCTTCCATAGACTGCGGTCAATGGATGGCTACGCAAGCCGAAATCGGCAGCCTCTAGTTGGAAGGTTTCCACTTTAGCTAGGGTAGGAGGGACATCCTCGTCACTCGACGAGTCCTGCGAGGGGTCGAAAGCGGGGTTGGGGTATTCGGAGAGTCGCCAGCAGTTGGTCTTTCCCGCGCAGCTGATCTCATCTAAATCTTCTTCTCCACAAACAACGAGAGCCTTTTTGCTTCCATTCTGGCGTAGGGCTTCCACAAACACGGGCCCGAGGGCTTTGTAAGCCACTCCGACCACACGTGCTTCTATGGCCCAATCGACAGGGTTTGCAAGAGGGCCCATAAGGTTGAAAATTGTTCGTAGACCAAGCCCGCGGCGTACCTTATCAGCATACATCATGCCATAGTGGAAGTTGGGAGCGAAAAGGAAGGCATAGTTGGTGGCGGCGTAAACTTGACTTAGGTTTTCGGCGGTGACCGAGGAAAGCTTAGGAGGCTTAGGAGTGACGGCATTGAGGACATCTGCAGAGCCGGAGAACGAGGTTTGTGCCCGGTTTCCATGTTTGGCGATTGTGAGGAGCGGTGAGGCAATTATAGAAGAAGTTGTAGAGATGTTGAATGTCGAGTGAGAATCACCGCCAGTTCCAACAATATCACACTAAAAAAAAAAAAAATGGCTCAATACGTCAATTATATACCAACAATAATAGTAAACGCATGAGTGTATACTCACCAGTCCTCCCTTGTAGTCTCCTTCTTTTCTCTCTCGGGCAGCTATGGCCCTTTTAAAGGCCTCCCGATCGACCTGGCGAGCCGCTTCTCGGGTACGATGAGAGCATTTCGCAATAACCTCAGGATCTTTATCTAACCCTGTTGAGTGTAACAAGGTCAAAAGAGCTGCAAGTTGAATATCTGACAGACGGTCTTCGAAAACTAGCGCAAATGCTGCAGCAATTTCCCCGGCTTCTACCCTCACCTCCGAGGCGGGGTAGGCAAGCCTCTTGAGGAGGGGACTTATGGAGACAGTCTCCGGCTTTTGATGGGGTTGAGCAGACATTAGGCCTATAGAGACTATCAGAAGTGATTCAACAGCCTTTGGGGAAGTTATTGTGAGTCAGACCGTCGTCAATTGGGCGGAGAGCCAACTTTATAATATGTGCTGACTGCTCGGCTGTACTACTTTCTACGAACAATTATTGATGATCGTCGGTGACACATAACTATGGATGTTTCCTCATTCGGCAAGGAGCACGGGATTTCACTGGTCGTGCCCATAGGACGCGGCAGAAAAATACCGCCTGTGTCCTGGAGCTAGTCCTTTTCGGGAACTCCGTGATTTCTATCCAAATCATTTTTATCGAGTTCGGGATCTTCAAGAGGACCTCTATCACTCGCGTCCCCCAATTTTTGCATCGCCGAGAATTGCGTCTATTTCTGGACTGCCACGAAGAAAAGCCCCATCAGATCAGGCTTCTCATTCATAAAATCCGCGTTCTTTACCCCTCACAATGCCTCCACGACTACGTCTTTCCGCTAGCCGGGTTCCTCAACCCGTCCGTTGCCAAAGACTTCTCTGCCCATATGAGCTTCCCATCGCTGTGCGATACGCTAGTACTGCAGCCACCCCTACCACTCCTGCCCCATCTGTGGAGCAAATGACTTCTTCTCCTTCCTTGATCGCCAGAAATCCTCCCACCCAGCCCCCGTCGCACCGCAATCCCGAATACCGACGGTCGCAGCTTCTACGCCAATATACCTCCCTCATCCGCACGTCCCCCCTTATGGTTTTTCTGCAACATGATAACCTCCAGTCTGTCGAATGGGCTGCGATTCGACGAGAGCTAAGCAAAGCTCTTGAGAAGGTGGACCAGCAGATTGCTGCCGAAGGACGCAGTGCCCCAGCCATAGCTCCCCAGGTCAAAGTTCAGATTATTCAGACCAGCATCTTCGAAGCTGCCCTCCGTATTGTGGAATATTTCCGACCGAATCAACAAGTTCAAGGCGACGAAGCGTTGACCCATGATCTCTCAAGTGCTGCCCACGATGCCGTGCGTCATCTGAAGGGGAAGCATGAGCTCTCCCCCCTTTTGGTCGGACCAATTGCAGTTCTCACATTCCCACATATGTCACCTGAGCACCTTAAGGGTGCAATGTCAATTCTAGCACCCAAGGCCTTTGGCTATCCTGCTCCTACCCGGAAAGCTAACCCCGCCTGGCATGAATTGTCCGTCCAGAACGGTCTGAATAAATTGAACATTCTCGCTGCACGCGTGGATGATAAAGTGTTTGACGTTGAGCAGACAAAGTGGGTCGGAAGTATTGAAGGCGGCATGGATGGTCTGCGCTCGCAACTCATCATGGCTCTACAGAGCATGGGATCTAGCATCACAACTACATTGGAGGGTGCTGGCAAGAGCCTTTACTTTACTCTTGAGAGTAGGAGAAGTGTTCTTGAAGATGAACAAAAGGGCGGTGAAACCAAGAGCGATTCTTGAAGAACTCAAAAGCAAAAACGACTTAAAAGGGGGAAAAAGCAATATAGCATGAACGCTATCTTGAAAGTTTTTCGTGTATAATAAGACTTGTACCTTTACTCTTTTGTAAAGATTATGACTGTTTAGCATATGAGGTTTTTTACCTGAGTTTGATTTAAATACTATAGTATAGTTATAGAATACCATTGTACGCTTATTCCTGCCCTCCGCGTCGTGTTGATTTGTTTCATATCCCTAACAAGAACCAGACTTAGGATAAAGCGCCGGTAGACTACCCCGCCGATTAGGACTTAGGTCTTATTTTGCCGACAACTCCACAAGCTGAAAGTAAGTAGAATAACAAACAAAGTAAGTAGAATAACAAACAAAATAGCGCCTCTTGCAGAGGTAGGTAGGCAATAATTATAGATCGGCCGCATTTACTTCTGATTAGCCTTTTCCTGCTTCTGTTGCCTCAACATCAGACGGGAATTCATGCCAACGATACACCGGACGAGATCCCAATCACCGTTCAAGCCAACCCAGTCGGTAACGAGGATGCCCGTCGACCAATCGCCGTCCTTGTCGCCATGCTTCCGACAGAGGTAGTCGACCGTGGCAGGGTTCAATTTGGCTGCAATCTTCTCAGGCCAGGTCTGGACCTTCCAGAAGTTGCTTGCGCTCAAGAAATTGACGTAGAATGGATGAGCCCTGGTTGCCTTTGGGCCGGGAAGAATACCGAATGGATAGCAGGTTTCGCTGGCACGCTTGCAGTGATCCACCACAAACTGGATCTTTTTATCAACGTTCTGGGTCTCCATGACTTCGTAGAAATCTTGAATGCAGATCTGACCACTGGGACACGTTGCGTTGGAGCAGTTGTCGGCCCAGCCGGAAGCGTTGATTCCCCAGCCTTTCCCACCGTGCACATCCTTCAGGCCCTCGAGAATCTCGAATCGGCGGACTAGAACCACTTTGCCGCGGACTTCGCCGAGAGTCGGGATCTTGGGGTCGGTATACCACCGACTTCCTGGGCGTGCATAATGATCATGCAGAATTCGACTCAGTTGCTCGTCGGTGTGTGTTCCGGGGCCTTCCCGCTTCAGCGAGATAATCAAGGTTTCTGAAGGGTTGCTGTCCAGGAACTGGTTGACTTCGCGCATCAGATCCCGGAAGTACTTGTTCCCTGTCAGAGATATAGGAAAGGCGCTGTGCACGAGGATGAGTTCGTCTTTCGCTGGGTCTTCGGGATACTGGGGCTGCACACGGATATCAAAGAACCGGACACCGTTTCGGAGCTGCTCGCGTGGACTAACTGCTTGGCAGCGAACAGATGGGGGTGCGACATGGCAGGTGGGGGAGTTGTGTGTACCCGGGATCGAAAGAGAGGAGAGGAGGGTGTTGTCCTTGAGCTCTCGCATCCATGCATTCAAGTTTGCAGAGGAGAAAATAGCAAGATGGGCCTCGGCCGTAGAGAAAATGCCTGTGAATTTGAGTTTAGGATTCTCGCACAACGGCTTCATAGTCGCGGTTTCTGTCGTCGGCACGGGGGTCTGGATTTGGTGCCTTTCCCCCTTCGATGCGAAAATCCAGCGGATTCTTTCCTTGTCTGAATCGATAAAGGAACGCAGTTTGGTCTCCACCGTCTGGAAAGGTCCCACAACGATGTCAACCTCCTTCTGAGCAAATGGCTCTGAGTCTTCCCCAATCGCAGCTACGGGCGCATCGGCGCGGTTGACATTCGTTAAGACTCGGGTGAAATTCCTTGCTAAGGATTGGATATCATCGCGGGGCTTCTCAGGAGCACGAAACCGTTCAATGCGCTTGAGCGTGATGGGGTTGGATGTCAAGTTACGGATCGTCAAGTGTTCGGCCACCATAGTTGCGGCTCAATACCTGTCCTGGGTTTGTGAGACGGTTTGTGGTGTGGTTGTAGTATGGAGTGCGCTTTGGGTGTAAACACGACGACCGTATGGAGTATCACTGTGTACTCTAGACGGACGGAGACTGCGGGGCTTGTAAGCGACAGGGGAGTTTCCAGCATGTCAAGAGAAACTCACTAGTTCAGAGCTGAGCTTTCATGTAGCACAAAACACCACCAGGCTTCAAGCAAATTGGTGTTTATTATTGGTCCGGATCGTGCAGGTGCGGGATCATCGAGGCCCTCTTGCTGAGGCGCTAAAAGGACATGCGAACGCTATGCACCAATAATGAGACCTCACCACGCACGACCCCTCCAACAAAGCGGACCCAATGGGGTTTCTAAAGGCTGATCTTGATAATAATAAAATTGAACCAACCAAAACTTCCCCTCAAATTGGCACTGTAGGAGAAGTTAAATCTGACGTACCTAATTAAGATTGAGATTGGCTGGTATTGATCGGTCCTATGGATGGGACTAGGGGGTTTCGTAAACTCTCTAGGTTGTTAGTTAAATTATCCAACTTGGACACAAAGAATCCATCAAGCTTCCGCAATCATAGCACCGACTATGCTTATAGTAATGCAAAGCTTTCTTACAGGGTTTTCTACCCCACAATGTCCATGTTCAGTACTCTTCAAGGGGGATCATTGCAAGCGGAAATAAGATTCCCATTTGGGTGATAAAAAAGGGGGGGAAGGAGGAGACCTCTTGTTTCTTTCCAGTTCTCACTAAGCAAGAACAAACAACATAAATTTCATAAAATCAATCCTTATTACCAAAAATTTTATTTTTCAAACTTCTCTATTTTCCTCATTCTACTTCATTTCTCCTCATAGATTCAATCAGGCACCTACAAACTGCGGAGATGGTCACGTGATATGACGCTATGCTGCGGTTATCATCGGCGTTTTGATGCGCAAGTGCGGAGGGATAAACGGGGTATAACAATCTCTCCCTCTGCCAGATTTAGGGCCCTATCTCCCATCTAACCTTTGTCCTTGACTTCTTAAACGCTTGCATTAGCCTTAGACTAACGATGAATTTTCTGCGTTGCAGTCGAGGATTTTCCGGGGGCTGGAGGTCTTCTCAACGACATGGATTGTCACCAATTGCCCGATCTCCAGCGACAAGGACATGCTTACTACCTCGGCGAAATTTCCACGCCGGTGTTCCCCTGCTTGGTATTAGGTCTCAGGTATTAAAAGATGTGGGCGAGGGTGCGTCTTGTTTGCCTCGTTGAAAGCTGCACTGATTGCGCAATGTGACTAATCCCAATGCCTTTTCACAGGGATAACGGAAGTTCAAATCATCCAGTGGTACGTCGAGGAAGGCGCTCGAATTGAAGAGTGGAAGCCTTTGTGTCAATACCAGTCCGATAAAGCCGTAGATGATGTCAGTACTGCTCCCCAAATTAGTACGTCCAGCATAAGATTAACAGCCGTAGATCACATCAAGGTATGAGGGCGTAGTACGGAAGCTACACTTCCAGGCGGATGATACTGTTCCCACCGGAAAGGTATATAGCCCCTCCGAGTCTAATGAAAGATATTTTTCAAGCTAATTGAGTTGCTAAATAGGCTCTTTGCGACATAGAGGTTGATGACGCACAGTACCTCGATGATCATCCTCAAGTGGACTCAACACCAGAACCAAATGCACCCCCTTCGAAAGCTATAGAGGAATCTCAAATATCTTCTCCCGCACAAACCCCATCACCAAACCCACCCACAATATCACAGGCACCGTTACATGATTCAAACAATACTCCGAGGTCGCAATATGCAACTCTCGCCACACCCGCAGTTCGTGGGCTGCTCAAAACTTTGAATGTTAACATCGAAGAGGTGCAGGGGACGGGAAAGGATGGACGTGTCCTCAAGGAGGATATCCATCGATTTGTTACATTACGAGATAGCCGAACCGGAACACAAGCACTGGTTCCAGCAGAGCAGGCAGAGACAGCAGTTGACCTTACCCCCATTCAATCACAAATGTTCAAGACCATGACTCGATCACTCAATATTCCGCACCTCATGTTTGCAGACGAGCTCAATATCAATAATGTCTCCGCTATGAGAGCCAGGATTTTTAGTGATGCTCGTGATCCCAAAAAAATCACGTTCCTATCCTTTGTCGTGAAAGCAGTCTCACTCGCTTTGAATGAATATCCAACCCTCAACGCAAGGCTTGACGCTAGCAACCCTGATAAACCACAACTCATCATGCGGCCACGGCATAATATTGGAATCGCAATGGATACCCCTCAAGGTCTCATAGTTCCCAATATTAAAGATGTTGCCAGCCGATCAATCCTAGAAGTTGCTGCAGAGATATCACGCTTGAGCGCACTAGGTAAGGAGGGGAAGCTCACGCCTGCAGACATTAGTGGTGGCACCATCACGGTTTCTAACATCGGGAATATTGGGGGTACCTATGTTGGGCCAGTGATCGTACCTAGTGAATTGGCCATTCTTGGAGTCGGAAGGGCTAGAACGATGCCCATTTTCGATGAGGTTGGCCACGTTTGCAAAGGCGAATTAGTGAATTTCAGCTGGAGCGCGGACCATCGGGTTGTAGATGGTGCAACAATGGCCCGTATGGCTAACAAGGTCAAAGAGTACATTGAGTCTCCAGAGTTGATGCTTTTACACCTGCGATAGGCCGGGTAACCGCATTCTATTGACTCTGGCAAAGCTAGATAGTATGATACCTAGAGCTGTATAGAATTACTCTATTTTTATTTCTTATATTTACTTTTTTTTTTTTCATGATCTCCAAGTGAAGAGACGAGACCTCTATTTACCATGATGTCTACCCCTAGTAATAAATTTCTCGGTCTTCAACTTTTCCACAGTTCCGAATCCACGCTTCGATCAAAGAATAGTTGGAACAATTTGGTAGTGATGATTAATGAGCGCACATTTCCCATCCATACATGCATGCAGCCAATCTCAAGGTATTGTTTTAATATTGTCTTCCAATGGTTCCCCGCTTATCTTCCAACTAACTTCTTATTGTTATTGTGCAAGTCTAATGCCTGCAGGGCCAAGTTTCTAGGTACCTACTTAGTCTCCCACACCTCCAGAATACCTAGAGGTTTGTAACGATGTCTTCGGCCATTGCCCAGATAAACAAACAGTGAAATGGTATGTTTACTAACAACTTCGCTCGAATCTGTAAACCCAATCTCAAGTCCACTGATCAACGCATTGCTAAAATGTCTTAGCCCGAGAAAAAAAGAAATATTGATAAATATAAGGGGAAGCCCTCTTTGTTAATAGTTTTCATTCAACTACAACTACTTAGTGGTTCCCCGCCGGGTAAATATTTCAGTAAAGCAATTCACCATCTACTAGAGGTATAGAGTTTGACGCTTCGTCCATCGGTATTCAGCGTTCCTCTGTGGAGTTACCTGGATGTCGTGCCGAAGCTTGAAGGGGGATACCAGGAAGGGCCTCGATGCCATTGAATGGGCCAAGTGACTTCGGCAATAGAATAGCCAGGGAAGCTTCGACATCATAAACCAATTCCCAATATATCACTTGGTAGAGTCGAAGAACATAATAATCCGAGCAATTTAGTCAAGTTTACTTAGATTTCCCTAAAATGTTCCCGTTAACGGGTGCATTTCAGCTCTAGTTCTGTAGGCATCCGTAAGCATCCTCTACTACATAGTACTAGTCTCCCTTCAATTCTCTCTCTCTCTCTCTCTCTCTCTCTCTGCTTCTAAACACGGAAACATTGCCTAAAGGAAGACAGGTTTGAAACAAGCACTGAGGAGTGAATGAGTTATGATTGAAATCGCGCGCCAATGGGAATAACAACCCAAATTTGATGCCCCAACCTTCCCCCCCCCTTCTAAAAGTCCTATTTCTTACGTGTTTTAATCATGCAACATCCATCCCTCATTTCCTCGTGTGACATGACTATAGACTTGGGCGAAGATACTAGATTATAACAGGGTGGAGCGAATGAGCGTGGGAATATCAGGAACGTGTGTTGTGTTCTAGTCCAAAAAAAAAATGTTACTCAAGCAAGCAAACAAGGGGTCTTGTCAATAGGTACCTTGACTCAGTCCGTCTTCCAACGTATCAGTCTGTATGTAGTACTAGGCTGTTTGTCTGCCTTTTTTTTTAAAAAAAAAAAAAAAAAAAAAAAAGAAAAGAAAAAAGAAAAGAAAAAAGAAAAATATAAAAAGAATTCATGCTTAATGCCAGCTTATCCCTCATACCGTACTACCTAACAACATGTACTAGGTGCCTAATTAAATTATACGTAGGCGGCAGTATTTGTATGTATATAATAAGGTACCTAGGTATTCAACAACTATAGGTATTCTTAAAGTTCATTACTTTTGGACTAACTATCGGTATCCATTATCATCAACCCAACAACCATCTAAATATAGGCCCCAAAGAAAGAAACATGTAAAAGAAACAAGCTTGTCTATAAGTGCCACAACGAATAAAACATGAAAGATGAAGTAAGGTCAAGGATAACAACGGATGGGGAAGGAGGGACAGGAAACTTTTCAATGTATTATGGAATGTGACCATCCATATATATAGGCACCCCTTTCATAATCTAGGTGCCTATTTAGGTGCATAATCATAAACCGAATATAAATCGGGATAGTTGGAGTTGAGAGGTAGGTAGGCACCTACCGCCTTTTTCCCTTCCTGGAGTTCCAAGGCCAAACCGATAGAGGGAAAGATATAAGACAGACAGGGTAATATAAAGCGCCAGGCTAGGTAACTCCACTGGCGCCAAACCGGGATATAGCCATCCAATGCACACTCCTTGATTAATCTTTTTTTCCAGCCAACCCCCTCCACAACAGAGAGGGAGGGAGAGTACTGGATGATATGAAAGAGAAAAAAAAAAAAAAAAAAAAAAGGCAATGCAAGGGCCAAGCGCAGTAAAGAAGAAGCAAAGGGGAGAAAGGAAAGAGAAAGCTTATTATTATTGATATTCCGCCAATTTGGCAGCAACGACCTTGGAAACATCTTTTTGCACATCAGTAATTGGACCAAGCACATCGACAGTCAGGGCATCCCATTCGCCCTTTGGTTCCTCGAGATCATTTAATTGAGAGCGAACCATGCCGCTCTTCATGTAATGCGCTTCACGTTGCGATACGCGCTGGAGCAGGGTCTTTTCGTCCAGCTTGAGGTAGATGAAGTGGATTTGAACGGAAGGAGAGCCATAGGTGGCCACGCGCATGACATCACGGTATTTCTGTTTCAGAGCGGAACAGGCGACGACCACACCTGAAGGTGGATGGTAGTTGTTGGATTCGGATGGAGAGAGAACATCAATGGCGGCTTTGCGGAGGGAGATCAGCCAGTCCCAACGGTCTGCATCTGTGAGGGGATAGCCATTGCTCATTTTTTCTTTGTTGGATGGGGTGTGGAACTATTTGAGGGGGGTTATTAGTTCTCTCTTTCTTTCTTTTATTTTTTAATTTTTCCCTTTTTGAGATTTAAATATATCGTAGTGGTTGACTTGTACATGTATGACATAGGGCAAAGTAGGTGATCAACTTACATCATCACCCTCCAGAAAAGGGATTCCCAGCTCCCGCTGAAGATGCCTTCCCACAGTGCTTTTACCACATCCAGCTGGACCAGTAACAACCCAGATATGTTGGAGGGGCTCAGACAGAGTCTTTTCTGAGTGCATTGACGAGGAGGTGTGGCTCAATGAGGACTTGCTCACAGGGTTGCGTGAAGCATCTACAACTGTAGCAACATTTTTCATAGTGGGCTGGAGGCGCTCCCCAGTAGACATCATTTTGGAAGTTGTGAGGGAGTAAAAACTGTGTCTTAATAATATTATGAGTAAGAGAGAGGATTATGCCGGAAACAGAAAGTATAACAATGACACTGTAGAGCGATACACAGAAGAATGCTGTAGCTGGTTCACTTTAATGGTTGTTCATATAGTAAACTCCCGGCAATGATTAAAGATGTAGTATGAGGACAACAATTAAAAATTCTTGTGTAATCAGATTAAATCCCAAGGGGTTGGAGAAAAGGGAGGGAGGAAAAGAGGTTTATTAAGGTAAGGTAGTAGTAGAAGAAAGGGTCTGAGTCAGGTAGTGGCAATATTGGTGACAGAGGAGTCGAAGGCAGTTTTATATTGCTAGTGTTTTTTGGGGGGGAGGAAAACCCTCGGAGAAAAAAAAAATAATGAAAATAAAAATAAATTGCAAAAGAGAAGGGGTTGAGGAGGGGAGCGAATAGAATGTAGAAAATTGGAATCAAAAAGCGCACTCAGAGGCCTTTTAATAAATTATTTTATTCTTATTTTCCAAGTACTACTATGAAATTTGACCTGTGTGGGTCAAAGTATTTTTATATAACTAAAGAGCCTAAAAACAGTCATACCATGTAGTACGTATTAAAAGAAAACCAGGCTATATTTCCTAAACCCAACATCATCATCAGAAAAATTTCGTGAGCCCTTTTTTTTTTTCTGTTGAAAAAATAATAAAATTAAAATTTGAAAAAAAAAAAAAAAAACTTTTTTTTCAACAAAATAATAGTAATAACAATAATAATAATAATACTACCTACAACGTTGTAATCTTAATACAGCCGAGTGGGGGACGACGAGTGGGGGACTAAACAAACAAAAGACGTGAAGAAAAGGTTGAAGGAAAGCAGGGAGTCCAGCGGTCTGGTTATTAGCGGGAGATCTGATCTGGACTGGACTGTATTGTCGCATACCAATTCGATTTTCAAACATACGCATTTGCTCAAGTTTCTCAAGAGGCTGAGAATAGCCTTCTTCTATCTTCTACGAAAGGCTTGGGAATTGACGTCGAATCTACCTTATATGAGTTAAAAATCTAATATATTACACCATTCATTATGTGCCATTGGGGTAAGAATTCCATTCGCCATGATGTCACTATTGCCCCTGTGCCGGAGACCCGGGAGTCAACCCTCCTCCATGATTTGACTGCCATACAGGAGTCCGTCACTTCTGAGGGACCACCAAAGCAGGTACTACAATCCTTTGGATTTCTCTCATGGTTTAAAAAACGCAAAACAAGAAACAAAGACGCTTGAAAATACACCCGCATACCAGTTTCCAATAATGAATTGAACCAGGTGTTGATGGAGTAAAAGTACTTTTTTTTATTTTACAGGACGTCCCATCCGGCTTGTGGTCAATTGTCCCCCACACTAAACCGAATTTAGTATATCAGGTATGTTCTCCAACCAACCCAAGAGTACGTCGTCATCTCCCTTTCTAAAAGCACAGGGAAATGATGGAATTTGACGTTTCAGAGGGCAAAGGAGAATGCTCTAGGCCGGAGGAGTATCGGTTTCGACCACTCTTCCGTTGCTATTATTATTAATCGTCGTTTTTTAGAATAAACAAGGGAATCATTTCCTTCACAAGATCACCTGGCACCATGCTGATATCCCTAGACTGTTCCAGGTCTCTCAAGGGTTCAAAATTTGCTATTATAATACTCCGCACGTAGACAAAGTAAGCCGTCAAAAAGCAAAAGAAAAAAAAAAAAAAAAAAAAAAAAAAGGCTTTTTGTTTTGACGATGTCTTCAGCTGGACTTTACTGTGTAAGCAAAAAGGAGGGAGGGGGAATCTTATGTGTACTTTTGAGCCCCAATCAAAGGACGGGCCAGATTATGGACTGAACATCGAAATAATAACTTTCCCTAAAAAGGCTATCGCTAGCCCAAGAAAGAGGGGATTTGAGCAGACTACCATGAACAACTCGACCCTCCATCGGAAAGCCACGAAGGATGATTGGCTAGCAATGTGGCTTTCGAGTGTGGCTCAATCCGGGGAAGCCCTGGTCATTATTGAACATGGACCGCTCATATGCAAACCTATGCAGGAAACGAAAATTCGCCGATGAACGTCGTTGCGCGTGCATGAATGACTCCCCAACAGGCAATTATCGATTCCCCTTCATCACTCTACCAATGAGCAAGCAACTGTTTCAAATTCTTGCCTAATAGCTCCCTCTCTGAGAATGCGAGCGGTCAGGGAAAAACACTGGCATCAGGCCACCTGATGTTGTTTTACCCCTCATTCAGAATAGCCTGCAGGCGTAGCCTTCCTGGAAACCTAGCATATATCTCATCTAGTCTATTGACTTTTGTCATATGGCCCATGTAAATGATCAATTAAGTCCATAATTCACTCAACTTGGTGGCTTTCTTTCAGTGTTTTGCGCCAGCCGCTGGGATCACTTTCATTGCTACAGCGGGGTCATATTTCCTTGTATAATTAACCGCATCAAGAGAAGATTTAGCTACCCCCTCTTTCTCATAAGATACTCCATGTTAGTCTCGTATCCATCTCTTCTGCAAATATCGGTGTTTGATG
Source organism: Aspergillus sparsus (assembly GCA_027569235.1). Lineage (NCBI taxonomy): Eukaryota > Fungi > Ascomycota > Eurotiomycetes > Eurotiales > Aspergillaceae > Aspergillus > Aspergillus sparsus. The sequence continues at coordinate 56,723 of JAPDES010000060.1, forward strand.
TACAGAAAATACCTACGACTACTAGCCAGGTACGAGAGATGGAAGCCTAACCTGGAAATGTGAGAGCGGCCTCACCAGCCGCATTATGTAATCCATGATATGCCCGACCGCCAGGCAGTAATCCAAGATGCCGCCAAACCAACTGGAAGCTTAGTATCAAGGCAGAGCTCTGCGAATGGGCATCATTGTTGGCGTTTTGATATTCAATATTACTGGCGAACCTAACGAGTTCACGAATTCCAATCAAGCTTAGCCCTTTCCCCTCCCTTCGCATTAGGAAACTTCCCCTCCCATCATGACGTCCCTCTTCTTCTCCACCCCGGTCGATATCGACATCGTCCTTGAAGACAGCGATGAGCGCCAAATGGTTGACGTCAAGCTGGACAAGGGCCATCGGGAGAGGGTCCCTCTGTACATGGATGGAGAATCTGTCAAGGGCGCCGTGACTGTAAGACCCAAGGATGGGAAGCGGCTAGAACACACTGGCATCAAGGTGCAGTTTATCGGATCGATAGGTATGAATAATCGGGATGTCATGCGAAATAATGTGGATAAAAGATTCATCAAATCCACAATCCTCTTCTCTATCAGCAGGGGGCGAATGTTATGCTAATGCGAGGGAATCAAAATCTAGAAATGTTTTACGACCGCGGGAATCATTACGAGTTCCTTTCCTTGGTGCAAGAACTTGCAGCTCCTGGGGAATTGCAACACCCACAAACATTTCCCTTTAACTTTAAGAATGTCGAAAAACAGTACGAGTCGTATAATGGAATCAATGTGAAGCTACGGTATTTTGTCCGCGTGACGGTTTCTCGACGCATGGCGGACGTGATTCGGGAGAAAGACTTGTGGGTGTACTCTTATCGCATGCCGCCCGAGTCCAACAGCCCCATCAAGATGGATGTCGGCATTGAGGATTGCTTGCATATTGAGTTTGAGTACTCCAAATCCAAATATCACCTCAAAGATGTTATCGTTGGACGCATCTATTTCCTGCTTGTGCGTCTGAAGATTAAGCATATGGAGCTATCAATTATCCGACGAGAAACAACCGGCTCGCCCCCAAATCAATATAACGAGAGCGAGACACTGGTGCGATTCGAAGTAAGTTGATATCATCATTGATGAGATAACGCAAGCGCAATCTCTGACTAGTAGACACTAAACATAGATTATGGATGGATCACCCTCGCGAGGTAAGTTGATTATCTTTTTATTGTTGTATACATATGTGGCCACCCACCTACAATGGGAGGGGTACAGAAGAAAAAGGAAACTTTGTTTTTCTTTCTTTTTTTTAAGCACAAAAAGAAAAGAAAAGAAAAGAACAGAACAAGAAACAAAGACGTAAAACAAAGTTAAAAGGCAGGGAAAGGGAAAAAAAAAAAAAAATAAAAGACAAGGAAATGCCTCTTGCTTACTATAATCAACAATTAGGTGAAACTATTCCCATCCGTTTGTTCCTCGGTGGTTTTGACCTGACGCCAACTTTCCGAGACGTCAACAAGAAATACTCGACACGTTACTACCTAAGTTTGGTACTCATTGACGAAGGTATGTTGACGTGTATACATGCGCTCATATGTGTCTCTCCCTCTTTCGTTCCAAGCCCACAGATTCCAGCCCTTATTCTGGAGTTGTTGAGCCTTGCTCTACACATTTGAAACTCAGCGAGCATGCGTTGGCGCCTGAGTTCGCCCAGGTTCTCCTAGACCGCCAATATGCTTCCTGCCCAACAAATACCACCCCCATGAACCACAGGTCAATAGCCGACCGGCTTTTGACAAGAGTCTCGGACCAGTCAAAAGCCTGCATTTCGGGCCGGTTGCTTGCAGGCAAAACTGGATTGTGACCGTCGGGTCCTCCCCGTCCTACCACCCCCACGCTAAACCACACTGAGTCCGTGGACTCACGTGGTCAGACCCACTTGTTCCCCCCAGTTTCCGCCCCCGTTTTATTTTAATTTTTTTTCTTTACCGCTAGCGTCACGCGTTCCAGAAAATTTGCGCTTATAGTACCAATACCTCTTTAAGCTGTTTGTGGTAAGCTAACATGATACCTATAGATGCTCGTCGGTACTTTAAACAATCCGAAATCGTCCTCCATCGCCAGGCCCCCGAGATCGCAACCACCCCTCAGGTAGCTCAGCAGCAGTTAATCCAACAGCAGATGCTCCAGCAAGAACAGCACAACCAGTTACCACCAGGTTCTGCTACCCCTGGGCCGGGTCGGGAGCCACATCCCAGTCAGACTGTCACGGCGCCCGCAGCATAGACTTGGAAGCTCTTCTTACCAAGCCATCCTTTGTCATGAAACTCCAATTGTAATAATAACGAAACTGCTGGGTTGGGGATTCTTTTTGATACGCTACATATACCCGACAGGCTGCCAGTGTACTCTGCGTCCTTACATCTATTTCTGACGAACCTCGTTCTTCCCCCCCAAACACCATTTGTTTTTTTTTCTCTCCCTTTGACTATATTTGACTATGAGCTGGTACTGCTTACTCACCTCTCATTCATGAACCATTCACTACTCTATTACCTGATCTCAGTCACAACAATTTACCTAAGGACCTAGAATGCATAGGGATGACAGACTTGGTAAAGATAGCTTCTCACATACATAGCATAAAACTGTATTTCTGTGTCCTTGAGTCCTCACTACAATGAACACTGCTTTTTACGGGACCCTACGCCTCTGAAACCGCTTTACTTTTGTTTTTTTCTTTTCTCTCTGAATGCATGACCTTGTCTAAGTTCAGGGTGATATTGTTTTTTCAATTAATATATAAATGGGGCTTTCTTCAAGGCTTTTGAGGTGAGTGGTTTCCTAGAAGCGGCAGGCCACATAACAACAGAGTTGAGAGCGGCACACACAAAGTTTACTTGATAGATAAAACGAAATAAAAAAAAAATCTAAATAATTTAACAATAGCTCTCCAATGAATCCTGCATAATAAATGAAAAGTAGGAAGAACAACATACAAATAAAGCAAAGATAAAAGTGGTGATTCTCCTAAAGTTACACAATTCTGCCAACCTCCTGCAGCACCTCACCAAGAGCAGTCAGAACCTCGCCGCTATCTCTTTCCTTCCCAGCAATTTGTACGGCCTGAACAACTAGTGGATATATCCACTCCAGATGCTTCTTGTGGTCCTGGATGATTCTATCATTGGCATGTACTTCACTCTGAGTCATGGGCGCTGGGAGTATCGCCGAGGGCTCGCTCTGCAACCGGACCATGCCCCGAAGAAGGTGTAGGAGGGCTCGGCGTGCTGGAGTAGGCTGCGGCATTAGCCCACGTAGAGGCTGATCCGCAATGTAGCTTTTAAGTGACATAGCGCATCGAAGGATAAGGTAGGGTGAGATTGAGCGTGCAATGTGGATGCGTTTTGGATCTTTCGAAGCGCTTCCGGGACCTTCTGGTTGTGGTGTTTGGGTTGATGCTAATTCGAAGAGTGTATCCAACACGACGTAAGCCATTTTGGTCCTCATGGTTGGAGGAGGATCAAATGTCCTCCCAGGGCGCACATTGTATATATCCCCCAGAGGGTTCTCACGGTATTTGGCTGGAAGATCAAAACGTTGCGGAAGGTAAATAAAAGAAGAGTGTAGAAGTGCACAGGCAAAGGCTCTGCGGATAGAGTCTGGGATAGCAGATTCCCCTAGTGATGGGATGATAAGTGTTTTAAGTCGAATAAATGCCTCAATGTCAAAGGATTCATCTGCTGCCAATGTGGCTCTTGGGATAGGTACTGTTCGAAAGCCCCTAGCTATGACAATGCCATTCGAAATATCTACAATGCATTTCCATATTCGGGAGATCTCAGAAGCATCTGCGTTCTTGTACTGCTTTTCGACATATGGAATTGCCACTTGCAGGACGTTTAATGACACTGTGGTTGCTTTGCACCAAATACTAGGCTCGCGGTCTTTCCCAGGCCACTCATATTTCTGGATAATTGGGTTTGCAAGATGCTCTAGAATAGTGGCAAGCGAGCCATCCACAAATACATTTCGCTTGATACCATGTTCAGTCAGATACCAATTAAGAAGATCCATAGTGTGCTTTGAGAATGCGACGTAGGTGGGTTTTCTGGGGTCACAGCTGGGAGACCATTTTGACAGCGCAGAATCTACAAATTCAGCAACACATTGAAGGATATCACCCTGCGAATCTTCTTTCTCTATGCAAATAGTTTTCAAGCAATCGATAGTGAGCACCTGCAGGTTAGATAATCGGTCTATGTCCAGTGAATATCGAGGGGATATTGATTTCCATGTGAGAGTTTGGATATGCTGGAGGATTGTCCGGATATCTTCAACGGTTAAATCTTCCTTATATAAACGGTATATTTGCTGGAATGTCTGCAAATATGAAATCGCTGCATCTTGGTTAGGATGCTCCAAGTCTAGCAAATCATCTTTATCTATTGGGTGACCGTTCACCCACAATGACCATGTGGATTGCAAGGATGGCTTGCTTAAACCATTTGGTGACTGTACTCGGAGAAGGAGGCCGGATAGGCTGGAATATACGGCTTCGCTAAATTCCAAAAAATTTAAGCCAACCACCTTTTGGAAGTAGTCTAAGAGCCTTTTCCAGGACTGGTCAAACTTGTCGTCCTGGATAATTGTCTCAAAAAAGTTGGCAATAAGATCTGAGACACCTTTAACCATGACCACTGTCGTTTCCACCCAAGATTTAATGTCTTCAGAGTTTCTAGTCTTCTTGTCGTGAATTTGTGCGAGGCTAGTTTCGATTTCGTCGACCATCCGAAATAAAACACGGTTTAAACATAGAAACCACGCCTTCGGGGAAAGCTGTTGGCCATAGGCATCGAAAATCCGCAGGAGAGTATGGATGGCACAATTTCTAATTTCAGACCTGCTATCTGTCGTGAGGTCTACAATTCGTAATAGAAGCAAAAGCCAGAGCGCATTCTGTGAGACAGACGGGACAGCGTCTTTAGCCAAAACTGCAAGTGCTTCCTCGCTTACTGATGCGTCAATATTGGACTCAATTGAAAACCTCTCAGTCTGGTCATGTAAAAAATCGGAAACGTTCCAGAAGGAGGATGTCGTGGTTAGTGAGATATTGAAAACCTGCTGCTGGAGAGCAAATTTGGAGAAAGAATCAACAAGGTCTAAGCGACAAGGTGGTGGAAGCTGGGAGATGAAATCAGATGCTACCAGTTGTAAACTCTTATACGCAACCTGAATAAGGCGAGGTGACTCCGCTAGTAACGATGGCTCACATGCCTTCTCGTTGGTGTTTACTTCCCTGATTTCTTTGGGGACGGATTCGCCAAAAACGCTCGAAATGAGCTCAAAGACAAGGGTCCACCCTTGAGAGAAAGTCTCTCCATATTGTTCAAGAATGCTTTTCAGTGTCTCCAGACTTTGTTCATGTACTTCAATCACTGAGGCAGAAGGCGATCCAGGCAAGCAACCACCGATTTCATATAATAACTTAATCTGAGCCTTCAATGTCTGAAGGTTTCTAGTTTGCCTTGCATTTCCCTCGGAGTCACTATCGCCGGCCCGTTGCTTCATAGTCTGGAATATGAGGCTATTGAGCACGCTGTTGGCACGCAAACGGAGATTTTGCTGAATATGGCCGCTAGCAGCGGTTGACATGAGCCGCTCGGTCAAAAGTTTCCAGGCGTTCCGATCGCTCTCAGATAATGAAGACAGTCTTTCTAAATTCGCCCTCACTATCTCGTTTGTCTTGTCCAAGACAAACCCGAGTTCTTCGTCCTGGATTCTAGATTTACCCAGAGCATGCGATACCCGACGAGATGATCTTCGCATACGACCTGAGCTCGGTTGCAGTGAGAGAGCGCTTCCTGGGACCGGATCGGAAGGTTCAATCAGTGTAGGCTCCTCAGTTGAAACAGATAAATCTAGGAGTGCAATTACGAGGTCCTGGAATGAATCAGTTGGGTAGTCACAAGTGCTCTCGAACATCTTGGCTGACGCGGTCTGAACAGCTATGATCTCTGATCCCAAATTGGCTTTGGATGTATCAGCCCCAGCTGTAGCATCACTTGAGCTGCTGACTGTAGCTTGAGACTTTGCCGGTGCATTGCCAGCCAGCAAATCCGTGTCCTGAAGTGTGCCAAGTATTATAGACCATGCTGGCTGGTCTAGTGTAGGACCAAGTGCAATGCCTAGATTTAGCAACGCCCTCAAACAAAGAAGGTTTCTGGTGCTTAACGACACGGTTCGACCGTCCGATGACGTCCCAGCGCCCTCGGAAGTCAAAGCAGATGCAGAATTCACGGCTTCTGACCCCTTTCTTTTTCCGTCAGTGGTGCCTTCGCTGAATTGAGAGTCAAGTGTCATGCTACTATTTTTCACATTACCATCAGATGGCATAGAGGCTTTTCCAAGAGTTGTTAAAAATGCATCACGAGGAGTAGAAAGCCGAAGGAGACCAGCCACATGTGCCAGTTTTTGAAAGGAGCGGACGAGGTTGTGGTAGAATTCATCATCTAGAGATGCATACAAAAAGGTTGAGCATGCGGCAAGTATAGCTGGCCAACAATCTTCGATTATCCCAGCGCAGGTCTGAATCGCTGGTAATTGAGGATGTGACTCCAACTCAAGAGGGTTGAGAGGAATGGGGGACCTTTTGGCATTCAGCTTCTGTGAGCCCTTCAAGGAGTCTCCCCTCTGAAGATCCTGGAAGGAGTTTGGTGAAGATCCATTTTGATCGCCGCCAACAATGCGACTCCTTCGCTTTTGTTTCAAGTCAGGTACGGTTAGTGGGAGGATGAATTTTGCAAGCCCTTCAGCTAGAGTGCTGATGCAGTTAAGGACAAGACTATAGATATATGTGTCTGGAGGCGGTAGGGCCTCAGTTTTATCAAGTAGCTCTATGTAAGGTGTGCGAATGACACTCCACTGGCTACTGATTCCTGGGATATTAGTTTCGGTCGAAGGTACCGAGGTTCCAATAACACCCGCAACTCCACCAACCTCGAGTGTTATCTGTTCTTCGGTTAGAGACCTAGTGTGCTCAGCGCGTGAAGGAACTGTTGAGCGGCTGCTCACGCCAATCAACGCAGGCTTCTCGGCTGCCAATCGAACAAGAGAGGCCATATGATCGCGGAGTATATCTTTCCGTCCCTGGTCGCCGTCGTACAAGGAATATATAAGCCTAATGAGCCCAGGCTCGGCGTATAGCCCTCGAAAAACCTCCATGCAAAGCACTCTTTTCCAAGAAGACGTTCCATCCGGTTCTAGTAGGTGTGTTAGAAGCGAGAGTGCCATCTCACATTCAGCAGGTAGCAATGACAAGTGGCGTTTAAGTAGGATAAGGAGAATTCGTGCGATACGAATGGTCTGAGCAAAGCCATGTCTTTCGGATAAGTACCGAACAGTCAGAGGCATTAGTCGAGTCCGGAGCACTTGCGCAAGCTCTGGATGGTTAACAAAGAGCCGGCCACTATTCAGCAAGATGCTTTCAATGAGCTCCAATGTAAAAGTCGGGGACAATGACTTAATTTTGAGGAACTGCAACTGCTCCCCATCTACGAGACGGCAAAGATCATCTAACACCTGTTGGGGCGTCAGTGAGTTTAAGAGATGTCCCCAGCTAAGCAGAACTTACTCGTAATGCGTCAAGGGCGAAACACCCAACATTGACGGAGCCACCGTCAATTTTAATGGCTGTTGTTAACTTTGGGTCTTGTGCGTTTTCTAGGAGCGATTCTTAGCAAGCGCAAAAGCAAGGAATTTAACCTACAGCAGTCAATACTCACGGTCTTCGGCCGAGACACGCTCAAACGTTGAAACCACAAGCTGCTGTAGCGTGGCTGCCGCCGTGCTTGAAACCGCAAGAATCTTGCTGGATTGCAGCGTAGCACATATCTCTAGCGTGGTCACAAGAAGCTCGCCATGTAAGTCGTTGGAATAGTATTGCAATAGCGATGGCAAAGACTGTAATATTTTGAGTTGGATGTCCAACGCTTGCTGGTGTTAGCACCCGAGTGACAGTTTCAGAGGAGATTCATACTCAAATTTGTGGTCTCCTTCAGACCGGCAAGAACGTCTTTCAATCGCTCGGATGGCAGCGACCGAGATGCCACCAATCTTTGCAAGCAGACAACACCAATTCCGGCAAGTTTGGCATGACGGGTATGACAGGCCAAGATAAACGGGTTGACAAACCTAGGCTTCCGTACCAGATCTTCAATGTCTTGTTTTCAGTAAGCCACTCTTGGGAAACTTTCGAGGCTGTAGCAACCTACCTGCAGATATTTGCGCTTCAGAAGTAGAAGGCAAGGCCTTCAGGTCATTGAGGGACTCTTCAGCCGCCTACATTTCTAGTCAGCCTACGCTCTCTCCGACATCCCTAGTATTGGAAAAAACACACATTTCGCAGGTCGGAATTCTTTCTTCTTGATTCTTGAATGAGATTCAATAATTCCGTCTGTAGGAATTGAGATGACATTTCCAGCTAATTGTTGTGGAGCAAAAGCATGGCCGAGTTCGCCAGTCCACAAGCTTAGTTATCCTAAATTATTGGTAGGTAGCAACTGTAGCCGCTGCATGGAAATTGAATTGTTGGAGGGAACCACGAATATGAGGAACAAGCAACGCTCTAATAATTCATTAACTCTAGCTCCATATAGCCAGGAGTGGGAGGCACAGCACTCGAGATGGTCAGAGTGGACGCAGGTTGCAATCTGAAGACATTAACCATCAATGAACATCCAACAATAATAGCATTAGGAGTGGCATCTCCAGGACCTGCCAAGGCACCGGGGAATGATAAAGCCTCCACGTGATGATAATGTGACCGTTATCATCACGTGGTGATAACTAGAAGGCCCGTATGCTGTTACCAGAACCTCTGGCAGTTACTAAGGTAAGGTAAGTCACTTACAGGTCTGTCCGGGTATGATGCGGGAAGATTTGCGGATTCCTCCGTAACTGCTTTGTTATTGGAAGGTGGGATACCAGGCCAAATGGTGCCCCTCCTTTACTAAAGCTGGTGATGAAATCCTTTCCCAGTCAACATACCTTTTTGCCATATCAAACCCATTAACTTTGTTTTTTGTTCTATTATTGCCTTTGAGAGCTTTCTTCCTTTTTTCTCTTCGTCTTTTTTCTATCCCCCACACAAAATGTCTGCCAAGGTCCCTAGAAATTTTAGGCTCCTCGAGGAGCTTGAAAAGGGCGAGAAGGGTTTGGGAGCAGGTTAGCATGCGACCTAGTCGTTTAAAATATATGTATCATCGCGCTGATACCGTTTTGTTACTACCTGCTAGAGGCGTGCTCCTATGGTCTTGCTGACGGTGAGGATATGATGATGAGCAACTGGAATGGAACTATTCTCGGTCCCCCTCATGTACGTCACCCTTCTTTTCTCCCCGAATTTAGAGACTCGCCGATTCGCCGCTAATCATATCGCCTACCTTCAGAGCGCCCATGAGAATAGGATATATAGTGTCAACATTCATTGCGGTCCCGATTACCCCGACATGCCTCCCACCATTCAATTCGTTTCCAGGATCAACCTGCCATGCGTAGATCCACGAACAGGGAAGGTTTGATTGGCCTCACCCCACCCACCCCCAAATACCATCTCGCAATTTTGATATTAATGGCATGTTAGGTCGATCCAACCAAGGTACCCTGCCTCGCTCAATGGAAACGGGAATATACCATGGAGACTGTCTTGATTGAACTTAGGAGGTAAGTTGGGCGTTATCATTATGCCTGTCTGGGTATCGACTGAGCATCACAGGTACATGGCTCTTGCTCAACATAAAAAACTCCCTCAGCCTCCGGAAGGCTCAACTTTCTAAGTTTCTGGCATCAAAATGGTTCAGAAGTCGAAAACGGAGTATTACGGTTGGTGTTCGCATTAGGTCCTTTTGCTTCCTCTTCCTTCAGCTTATTAGCTAGAGCATGTGTAGTCTATGCATAACGGCAGGCATCGGCGTGTTTCTAATAAATCATAGCTACAATTCAATTTGCTTCTCTCTGTTATCCGAATAATGTCAGTTCATGGCAAGTAGCGAGAGAAGAATCTCCATAGGATTATGCCTTCCCTCTACGTAACATCAGGTTTCTATACCCGCATGCTTCCCTAATATAACTATACACATGTGCAAGCCCATACAGCTGAATAACCAGTCAGGTCAAGTAAACTCTCCCCCGACTTATCTTGCTAATCTATTTTTCTTCGTTTGAGAAATTATATATAATAGAAACAATAATATTAGAATAATAATAAGATGATGAAGAATCATATTTTCTTTTTTTATGCTTGACGGCACGTGACAGAATGACATCTTTCTATCGGAAGTCAAGGAGAACATCGACTAATCCTGAGCCTCACATAATGCATAAAGTTGTTGTCCCCAAGCTTTCCTCTGTCCACCGGTTTGCTTGTAAGACTCCCAGTTACTTTCTCGGGCTATCCTCTTCCATAAAAATAACACTCACTCAGAACTCACTCTTAGGCTTAGCGCTTTACCGAGCACTCTTGCGACAATGCAACAGACTACCACCAGCCGCAACTCAACTCATCGCTGTCAGGCCACACATCCTAGAAAGATTTCATAGATATAAAAACCTTCAAAGCCCGTCTCAAACTGCAAATGCCCTTAAAGCTGGGTATGAGGTAGGCCACCTTTTAGCATCTAATTCGCGCACCCATAGCTAAAATTTCCGCGGTCCGAAATTTCAGGCGCTGGACCTTCTATACTCGGCGTCGCAAGGGAATCAAGATGATGCAAGGCTTCTCAAGTCAATCATCTCAGAGGCCAAATCAGCAAAGGCACAGAAAACTGCGATACAAAACGCCCTAGCTAAGCTGCGACCGATAAAAGAGCCGTCGTCGAAATCGAAAAAGAAAGCAGAAAACAAACGAATACAGGAAGCAACAGCCTTACGACACCCAGATGCGACCCCTATACTATCCCGCCCTCGAGCAGTTGTAAGCGGCCGGCGGCGCGTTCCAGCCCTTGTGAATGCTCGTGGTGTTCCATTTCTTCGCATCAAGAAGCCACAACCAAAAAACCTAAGTGGCGTGATAAGAAGCAAGCTTGAAAAGCGATGGAAACGGATAGAGCGTCGGGAACGACTTGAAGTAGAGTTACTTTTTGGCAAGGATGAAGATCAGTGGGACCGTCTGACAATTGGATCGCAACCCGAACCTTGGGCTAGCGTAATTGAGCGTGCTCTGGAAGATGTTAACAAGCTGATTCGAAACAACGATATTAAAAACATGAAATTAGCTGAAGCTATGTGGAATGTTGTTCTTGCCGAGCGCAAATTAGCAGAAAAGGACAAGCTAAAGCCAGTCGAGACATGATCCAATGATACCATTCAGAGGGTACGGACACACCAATGTTCCCAGCCTCTATATTCCGAGGTGCTGAACATACGTGGTCGGCTCAAATGATCCAACCCTTTTTACAAACCCTGACGCAACACTAGACCACCGGCCTTATGAACTACAAACCCTTGAACACGCTACGGTAGATAGGTTGATAGCCGGGGTGCATCTCTTATCTACTTACTCCTGGACTAGAGCGACACCCAATCTCTTTCAGCATCACCAACAGTGTTGGCAGAGGGTACTCTATATATTAAAGACTATTGGGTAGTGATCTAAAGGTCCCAATTTGTACATTAGTTATTCATGTATATTATCCAGTATTGATGAGATCAAAGGATTTATGTGATACACCTACCATGACGTATGTCCTATGGCGATAGGTGAGAGAAACGGAAGGGTAGAGAACCAAGCAAGTCATGAAATTTTTTCAAGATGGTCAAGTCTCCTACGCTGCTATCTTCATCTTTTCCACAGCAACAGGCATACCATCTTCATCATCTTCATCAAAGTCTGCCTTTCCGGCCAGGCCACGTTCCCATAATTGTTTACCCGTCAGTTTCTTTTCTTCCTTGCCGGGAGTCTTCTTATTTGCCTTCTTATCCTCCACCTCCTTCTCCTCACGTAGTCGCTTCTCGGCCTCCTCCATTTCCTTGAAGAATTTATCCCGCCATTCCAAAAATGTCTCTCTAGTCACGGCAGTGCCCTGGAACTTCTTATTCTCTTCCTCCTCTGCCTTGGCTGCCTGCATCTCTTTCTCCGCATGGATAGCGTTCACCCGCTCCGCCATGAGAAGCTCCGCGCTTTCCTTCAACGCACTAACAAGGGAGAAAACCATCGCCATCCCCATGTTCTCTTCAATAGTCGGCTCGAGGGATTCCAGCAGTCGGTCCCGGTCCTCACTGATGTCTAGTCGAGGGTGTTTGGCTGCATTTGAGGGGGCAGATAGTTCTAATCTTGGCGCAACATCTGGGTATTCTTCCGGATATGAAACCTCCAAAACTAAAATAGGTGGCTCAGCTTCCTCCTCATCGTTCTCGGGGGGGTCCAGAGTAATTGATATCCGGTATGCCGTATCGGATATGTCTAGGATGAGGGAAATCCTCCTGTCAGAAACACTCATGCGATGAGATAGCCTTTTTTTTTTTCCGGTTTAAAGTGTCTAACCTGTAATTTCATCCGGAAAGATTGAGTCTAGCACCTCGCGCTCTTCAATCTGGTCCTCGCGACCCATGTTGCTTTTTGGTATATATCTAGGTAGTTTGAAATATGGGTGAAGAGGAGGGGTATAGCAAGCGACGGTTTTCAGAGGATAGACAAATGGTCAAAAAAGTAAAAAAAAAAAAAAAAAATGGGGGGAAGAGCGATTAAAATTGTGACATTCACAAAATAATCTATGGGTATCTAATTATGAAATGATAGAAATAATCCCCCCTTTGTGATGTTTTCGAGGTTTGAGGAAACAATTCACCAATTCTTCATGAAATACACCTCCAGTCCTTTTGCCCAACATTATTCATTCTTCTCTGTCCCTCATGCAAACCGAGCAAACAGATAAGAAAATCAATAAAAATTATCCCACCCCAAGAATCCAGTTCCAAATGCATTTGCCTTGAAAAAGACAATTTTATATATATATTAATATAAAAAAAAAAATTGAAGATCTTAATCTATCAATCTCTAGGGCAAGCATCGAATCTTGTTCCCTAGTTTTAACCCGCAAGAAAGAAGGAGAAGATTTTACACAGTACGTCTTAAAAATAAATCCCATTACGACAGTGAAAGAAAAAAAAAAAAAGAAAGAAAGCTCTACACACTATGGGGAAACCCAACCCTCAAAAGAAGAAGTCTTCTAAATCGCACAAAAAAAAGTCTGTTCTGAGCGCTGGCGGCTCGATCTCGAAACAAAAAATGAACGAAGACCCTTCCAAGCTTCTTGAACAAGCAACAATACTGCTTCAAACTGGACAGCCCGATGCTGCCCTCCAGGTGGCCCAACAAGTACTCGACAATGCGCCGGCCAGCTCACCTACTCAGCTATTAGCTTTGAACTCGGTTGCGGAAATCTACGTGGAGCTAGGTGAGATCGATGTCGCGAGAAAACATTTCATCCTTGCAGTTGAGCTGGATCCGACAGGTTCTATACCTGAGTCTCAGGGAGGAGGGGCGGAAAAGTTCCTTTGGTTAGCGCAATTGAGCGAGCTAGGAGGGAAGGATAGTGTCCAGTGGTTTGAGAAGGGCGTGGTGTCTCTCCGGAACACTATACAACAAATGGAGGGGACTGCGCTTCCTGAAAATGCAATTGAATTTGAAGAGAAGAAAATGAAAATGGCCAATGCTCTCTGTGGAGTTGCTGAGATCTATATGACCGATCTCTCGTAAGTTCCATCGGGATACTTACTTCCCCCGTTCCCTCACCCACCCTTCCCATTTTGTCCCCCTTTAATCTTTTACTAATGGTGTCTATCTAGATGGGAAGAAGACGCAGAGGCCCGTTGCGAATCCCTCATCACAGAAGCTCTATTAGTAGCCCCCCAATCACCTGAAGTGCTCCAAACCCTTGCATCAATCAGAATTTCACAATTACGGGAAGATGATGCGCGAGCAGCACTTTCTCGGAGTCTAGATTTATGGAAAGACTTGCCGCCTGAAGACCCTAAAGTTCCAGATTTCGCGACCAGGATCAGTCTCTCCCGTCTGCTCATGGAAGTGTCGATGCTACTCGAGGCGCTAGAGGCACTCGAACGCCTAATCCTTGAAGACGACCAAAGTGTAGAGGCGTGGTATTTAGGAGGCTGGTGTCTTTTTCTTCTAGCAGACAAACAAGAAGCGCCCAGGGACGCTGAGGAGGTGGATACGCCCGAGTCCAAGCGACATGCGTCCCTTGTAGCGAGCAGGGAGTGGCTCAAACAAAGCCTGAATCTGTACGACCTTCTGCAATACGAGGATGAGAAGCTGAAAGAGCACGCCCTGGAGCTAGTGCAGGCTATGAACAAAGAGCTCGGCGAGGACATGGATGATGGTAGTGGTGCGGAAGATGATGGCGTAGAGGGGGAATGGGAAGAAATTGAATCAGACAGTGACCACGAAATGGCTGATTAGTTTTGTTAATATGAGACGTGCTGTTATGATACCAATAGAAAAAGTTCTTTCCATCTTGATATTGTTATTGGCTATACAATAATTATCTATATAGTTGGTAATATTTAGATTTACAACATATCTCAGGGCAACGAGCCCAAAGTAGCACACGCATCGTAATGTATTCAATATAAAATTTTAATAGTTGCACAGCATATCAGTCAAGGATGACTATTAAATGTCAATAAATCTATAAGAAAGAAAGTGAACTTGTAAGAATTGTTTATTCTCAAGCATACATGTATGTTACTTCGGCTCATAACCATCCCCCGACACCCACCTATAGATGACCCAGTTAAGCCGGAAAATTCATAAGTTTATTAGGTATTACACTAAAATATATTAAAAGATACTCATGAGACGAATACTCAATACCTCCTTACAGAGGTCAGGTGAGATAACCAGGGTAGTACCGAGATCGGTCAAAATTGAATGAGGTAGTCCTCACAAGTCTCATACCTAGTACCAAATCTTTGACACCCTCTCAAAGACAAGAATTAGATATATTTAGGATATAGGTGACAGGGATTTGTAGATAGAAAGAAAATAGAAGGCAGGATGGGTACCTCTATATCCTCCCTTTCAAGAAGATGATGGGATCAAGTCGTGATAGGAGGAATTCAAAAAGCTTCTCATCCAGTCGATATCGGAGGCGGCGTCGGAACAATGTTGGTCCGGTTGGCCCCCCCCCCCCCGTGCCATTGTTCAAAGAGATATTTCGCCCAGTTTTTAAGTGGCAAAAGAGGGCTCAATGTGAGTGAAGAGCCGGCATTATAGAGGCTGCTGGAGGTGTCTCACTTTCTTTTTTTGCAAGCAGAAAAAGGATGGACTTAATATCAGCGCCAGCGCCTAGCGGGGAGACCCCGTTGAAGAATCCGATGATTGAGGTGGAAGCCGTTGACGCGAATGCCGCGGAAGTTGAAGAAGATACCATGACGACCGAGGCCACCGTTGCTGTAGAGGGCGAGTTCTCTCAATCCGAGTACGAGACCGATAGTGGGGATGATTGGGAGTCGCAGTCTCTCTACGAAGATGCTCTTCTTCAAAGTCTCCGCGACGAACAACTTCGTGATGGGGGTAAGTATTTAACCCGGCCCCAAACCCTATTATGGTGGCGGTCCACTATTCGTCGATTTCAGCTAACATAGGGGTGGTTTCGCCTTGGATGATTGACAGTGGTCCCTGGCGCTTGTACTTTGGACGAGGCTATTGCTTTTCGGAAACGGCTACACGAGATCGGAAAGGCTGCGTTCGTGGAAGAGACGATCGGCCGCGATACAGTGACGGCGAGGAAGCTGTGCACGGCGTTTGGGATTGCTCCCCCGGCTTTCCTAGATGGCGCTTCGGACGAGGCCTTCCATCCCCTATTGGCTATTGCGATCTCGCGAGAATTCTCTAAGAGGCAGAAACTAGCCAAGTACAACTCAATTGACGATGCGGTTCGGTTACTAAAGGAGTCGAAGAACATTGTTGTGTTGACCGGGGCGGGTGTGAGTATTCTGGTGTGGAGGAATCCAAGAAGGAAGAGAAAGATATGCTGACAAGGTTATCTGTAGATTTCTACAAGTCTCGGGATTCCAGATTTTCGATCTAAGGATACGGGTTTATACTCTCAATTGGAGCACTTGGGCCTTAGCGACCCGCAAGAGGTCTTTGATATTCATATCTTCCGCGATGATCCTAGCGTTTTCTTCTCCATCGCAAAGGATATTCTACCGACGGAGAAGAAATTCTCGCCCACTCACGGCTTCATTCGACTGCTTCAGGATAAGGGAAAACTCCTGACAAACTATACCCAGAACATCGACAATATCGAGGCCAACGCGGGCGTCCTTCCGGAGAAGATTGTTCAGTGCCACGGCTCTTTCGCAACGGCCACATGCGTCAAATGTCAGTACAAGGTGCAGGGCACTGAGATCTTTGATGACATCAAGAAAGGTGTTGTCCCATCATGTAGCTCCTGCCGTGAGAAGATCGCAGAGGATGCTTTGAGGCCGCAAGGCTTAAAACGGAAACGCAGCAGCAATGGAACCCATAAAAACCGCAAGGATGATGATGATAGCTCTGATGAAGACTACGAGATTCCCTCTCCCGGAGTGATGAAGGTCAGTCCGGACTACTTTGATTTTGCCCTCCCCTTACCCTTTCGATTTCTCAAGTTAACTTCCATCCTCTTTTTAGCCCGACATTACGTTCTTCGGAGAAGATCTTCCAGATGAATTTGGCCGTCGGCTCCTTCACCACGACAGAGATCAGGTGGATTTAGTTATTGTTATTGGTACCTCGTTAAAGGTTGCTCCTGTTGCGGAGGTCCCTGGTGTCTTGCCACGCCATGTGCCTCAAATATACATATCTCGCACTGTAGGTGTTTCCAAGAGTCTCCCCTATTCTTTTCATACCAGCATTCTTTCTTCTCCATCGCTCTCCCCTCTTCGATCTATTTCCCTTGACTAATTATGTCTCTTAGCCTGTATCACATACAGGGTTTGATATTGATTTACTCGGCGATTGCGACGTGGTGGTGTCCGAGCTCTGTCGTCGGGCGGGTTGGGACTTGAAACATGAGATGATACCCGCCAACGAGAAGGTCGAGATCACGCCTGTCGAAGGATATGAGTCACGACATGTATTTAAAGTTGTTGGTGCATAGCGGTGGAGTTCTGGGTTGGTTGACTAGTTATTTATTGTTTAGCTCTTTGGCTGTATTGGTTGAGGGATGGCGTCCAGTTATCATATCTTTTGGAAGGTTGTTGTCAGATTTTTTTTTTTTTTTTTACTTTCTTTTTCACTTCATTATTATTGCTTCCCCTTGTTTTTTCCCCGATGATATCAACCCTCGGAAGGCCTATTGGTTTTGTCTGCTTGTTATCTATTTATCTTTCAGTTGCAGATATCATTTTCTGATTTGATGTTGAATAGTTTTATTTTGATAGAAGGAAACCCATCTATCCGTCTAATATATAGAAGAATTATAGCGAACGCTTCTCGTCATATAGTAGTAGTAGTAGTAGTAGTAGTAGTAGTAGTAGTAGTAGTAGTAGTAGTAGTAGTATTTGTCAAATTAGCAGAGGTCGTTGTGATGAAATGTATTTCCTGAAGGTCGAGTGAATTTATGGTTCAATAACTTGAAAAGGCGAGAGGTAAAAAAAGTCGAGGAAAAAAAAAAAAAAAAAGCAACCGAAGTGTCTACCATCATTATTCCTCTTCATCCCGGCAATCCACGAAATAAAAGAAAAGGATATCCGTTTTTCCTTTACAACTTTCTTCTATTCTCTTTTTTGTTTGATTTATTCAATATACTAACCTCCCAAGAAGAAGATTAAAGTCTACGAGGCTCGAAGGGAGTCAAATCCACAATGATAGAATATCTAATTCGTTTTGCTCAAGCCCACGAATCCTTTCGACAGCCGGAAATTCAGGCTCTAGCTAATCTAGCTGGCTTAGATCTAGAGTTTGTATATTATGATGAATTTGTAAGGGTTTTCTTTATTTCCTTTTCCTTTTGGGTCTACACTCTTCTCTATGCCGACCCCACGCTGCAAAATAAAATCTTTTTTTCGCCTTCTTCTATCATATCTTTACCCCTCCTAAACCGAAATCCTGGACAAACAAGAAACAAAGAAATATAAAAAATAAAAAAGTAAAACTAATTCAAAATCATAGTCCCCATACTGCATTGTAAAACTTCAAAATGAAGAAGCAGCGCGCACTCTGATCTCACGGAGCATCCTGGCCCGGGAAATGTTCGAACTTTGGGGCCATGGCACCAACTATGAGGAAGCCCACGCTGATGTCCGCAGGCGGACACAGGACCGCTGGGCAGACTATGAAAAGGTCTCATTCAAATTCACGGTCGATACCTTCTCCGGAAAGCGTAGCTCGACCCAGAAGCGAGAAATCATCCAGTCGTTTTCTTATATGGATTTCAAAGGTCCAATCGTCATGAAGAACCCGGATGAGCACTTCTGGGTTTTCGAGCAGTACGTTTACGACCGTTCTCTATCGGCGGAAGAAAAGGCATCACTGTCTTCAGCCACAGCGACGCCCGCAACATCCGAACCAGCGAATATCTATCTCGGACGCTGGATCGCAAACAGTAGCCGGGATGTTGTCAACAAATATGACCTGAAAAAGCGGCGATATATCGCCACCACCTCCATGGACGCCGAGTTGAGTCTAGTCACCGCAAATATGGCTCAAGCTGCACCAGGGAAACTGTTCTACGACCCGTTTGTGGGGACCGGGAGCTTCTGCGTGGCTGCGGCCCATTTCGGTGCTCTGACTTTTGGCTCTGATATTGATCCGAGGAGTTTCCGCGGTAAAGACAGGTCCAAGGGGGCTCCTATGGGGGTTGAATCCAACTTTGAGCAGTATGGCATTATGAGCAAGTTGGTGGACATGTTCGCTTCGGATCTTACCAATACGCCCCTATGTCCGAGACAGTTTCTCGATGGTATTGTGTGTGACCCGCCCTACGGGGTTAGAGAAGGCCTAAGAGTGCTTGGAGTCCGTGAGGGTCGATCTGCTGAAGAAGTTCTTATTGATGGTGTCCCAGCTCATTGGTATGTTTCCTTTTTTTTTTTTCTCTTTTTTCTTTTTCTTCTTCTTGTTCTTCTTCCTTCCCATATCTATCTATATACCCAAATATTTCTTTCTTTCTTTTGGTAAAAGGCGAACTACCAATTTTTTACATAACTAACTATCTATATCTTTTGCCTTTCTTATATTAGTCTCCCCGGTTTCATCGCCCCAAAGAAACCATATGGATTTGAAGCAATGCTCAACGATATTCTCACTTTTGCTTCTAGAACCCTCGTCACGAACGGGCGTTTATCCATGTGGATGCCAACAGCCAATGATGAGGAGAAAGAATTAATGATTCCCATGCACCCGAATCTAGAGGTCATAAGCGTATCGGTGCAGCCTTTCAACTCTTGTAAGTAAAAACCTAGCAAACACAACACTCCACCACCCTTGTCCCAATTCCATCTATACCTTGGTTCTTAGCCTCCATGGCACGACCCCAACGCATGTCTCGGCCGTGGCTCCAGAAGAACCAATTGTTGTTTTTTATTTTTCTTACCCACCCCCCCCTCTTCTTTCTTTCTTTCCTTTTTCTAATAAAAAAACAACTAGGGTCTCGTCGTCTTATCACATACCGCAGACTCCCTGAAGGCGAGGTCTCAGATGTATCTTTAGGACGTCAAAAGGGAGATGATACCGGTGTCAATGCAGATGATTTGAATGCATTTAGGAGAAAAGTACGTTTATATTTTTTTTAATTTTTTTTATTTCCTCCAGCCTTTCTAACTTCTTTGGCAGTATTTCACCAAAACTTTGGACTCATCAAACTTAAAGTCAGAAAAGAAGAGCCCGTCACCAAAACCCGAATAATCCATCAATATATCCAAAAGAGAAGAGAAGATATATTCAAAGAGAAATCCCATTTATCAGAATTCTATCTATCTTCTATTCAGAAGAGGAGAAAGAAGTGTGTATATATAATTTTTTTAAAAGGAGAAATCAATTATCATCTTCCAACAAACCTTGACATCTGCCATCATTCAACGGGGTAGATATATAATAGAGGGATAATATTAGGTAGTGTATCCGAGGAACGAAACAAAAAAAAATAAAAATAAAAAATCAACCGATTCAAAATCAAATAATAATAAAATATCATCGCTCATAATCTTCCCTTCCTAATCGAAATCGAACCACCATCATCGATATCCTCCAGGTCAACCCCTTCGACCTCCTTCACGCGCCGAACCTCCCTCGCCAACTCCTCCCTCAACTGTTTCGCCAATGTCTCCGCCTCCTCATCATCTAAATCATCCCGCTGCCCCCGACCAAACATAACGAAACTCATCTTGGTCCCGTTGGGGGTACCTCCCAGGGGCGGTCGAGGAATGATATGAAAATGAACATGGGGGACCTGTTGAGCTGCTCCAACACCTATAGTTTATGTCAGTTGTGCGTAGTCAGCATATTTATGCAAGTACCCAATGGAGTATTGAGGGAAGAGATCGACCCCCCTTCCTTCCTTCCTTCCTTCCTGCCTTCTTTATAAACTCAAATAACGGCAAAATTTTAAACTCAAGAAAGGGAGAGAGAGAAGGGAATTTACCATTATTCTGGACCACATTCCAATTCCAACTTGGATCCGATCCTGATCCGATCTCTGATTCTCCTCCAAATAAAGTTCTCATCACAACGCGAGAGAGAATGGGAAGCCATTGTCCAACCTAGAGTAGAGTTCGAGGTAGGTTAGTAGGTTGGTAGATTAGGTTTAGTTCATAGATATGGTTTCTAATAAGCAATTTAATTGCCCTTGCGCGCACATATGATTATTTTTTCCCTTTAGGATGAGAAGAATGTGAATGTAGGGGGGTGGGTTGCCCAGGGGGGAGGGATTGTTTAATTGTATATACAGACATACAAATGGGAAAAAGAAAAATAGATATAAAATAAAATAAACGAAAGGAATGTATCAATTTAAAAATAGAATTAAAGATAAGAAAAACATACCTCTCGACTCATTGCGATACCCATATCTGCAACTTTCTCATAATGATTTCTTGGCACCACAAGGATATGTCCCCTGGTTAGGGGCATGATATCAAGAAAGGCAAGGACATGTCTTGTAGAGAGAATTAGATGAGCATGGGATGACTCTGATGGGTCCGGTAAGGAGGGGATTTGGTCCTGTAGAGCATGGGAGGAGGTTATGCTGAGAGGAGGGTAGGAAGAAGAAATTTTACAAAAAGGACAGGTTGGTGAGGTCATTTTTTTCTAGGTTTATTGCTTGCACTTCCGTTTGGCCTGTTCTTTGTTTATCGACCACCCCAATCTTCAATGTAGAGGGAGTGTTTGATTCGGCAGGAGACGAAAGATATAAAAGATGGGGGATGGAAAGGACCGAACCTCGGCTCAAACTACCCCCAAACACCTTCCCGTTAAGAATATATATATTGACTTCCAAGAGGACGTGCAACCTACGGTAAAGAATGGTTTATAGAGGCAACAAGGAGTAACAAGTATTGAATTGTTCATCTACACGATCCAAGACAAAGAAAAATATGCTGGTAAATTTAGCTTGGCAGAATACCACCTATCGCCTAAGTGACTTGAATTGCCTTCGCCAAAGCGATTATGAAAGAGTAAAGGTAAATCATGAGCAGTATTGAGACCTTTCCAAGCTTGACACGGCTATCCATATTTTGCCGTTTAGAATTAGTCGGCCACACAAGAATGTGACTAGAATGGATCAGGAAAAATGATCGTGACCGAGGGACCATGATCTTGGATATAGAAAGAACAGACGAATTCATAACGCCAGATTTTGGGACCAATAACACTACCCTGGAGTGGCTATAACTGCGGTTACACGCACAGGGCTAAGAAGGAGAATTTAAAAGGTATCAGTAGAAGTGTGAAGCAATCCGATGTTGCCCAAGAAGATGGAGAGAAGTGAAAGAAAAGGATGAGAAGAAGGGAAAAAGAGAAAGAGATATAGCAACAGGAAGCGCCAGACACCCCCGGAAAAAAAAATAATGCCAAAGTCCGCAAGTGAAACAGGGAAAATGCCGTCGTAAACATATGCAAGAGGTGCCTTATACCATCACACACGAAAATGCCAAAAGATATCGAAAATCAACCAACTCCTCCCTCCGTCATACACCGATGAGGTGCCAGATTTAGCAGGAAAAGGTGAGTATGACCTCCTCTATTCGTCATCTTTGATGAAGTTGTAAGGTTCTGTGAGGGAACTTTCGATGTAGAGGTGGTGATATTTCTTGGCCCATTGTCGGGTAATAATAGAGGCTGGTAAACGTATCAGTTCAAGTTCACATGGGCAAGTAATATATAAGCAGTTCTTTACCTTTTAGAAACTTCTTGCTAGCGTATTTTTTGAAGAAGGCCTCGTGGCAAACAGGGCGATGGAGGTAGTCAATCATTAGGCGGAAGACAGGATCGATCTCTTCCTCTGTATATCCAGCGTAATGGGCAAGAGTCGCATCCTACAGTTGAGATTAGCATCTGATTTTCACCATAGTTAAATAATCCGAATTGCGAAAATCTTACCCATGGACCACGTTCCAAAACAAGACGAGCCAGATACATTGCAGCAGCAGCAACGTGGCTCTGGGGGTAGCACATAAACCTGTGATCTAGGAGGCTAATTTCCATTAAATATTTTCCAAGTGTACGGGTCTGAATGTCGTAGTTGTCGGCCTTTGAGATGCGTCGAAGGAAATTCATGGGGTTGGGGAAGCTCATGTTATACTCGAGCGTAGCTAGGATATGGCGTTCGGCATCGAGGATCTCCTTATCTGAGAAAGTTTCGTCGGCAACATGACTGAAATTGGCAACATGTGGTGAGAGGACCTCTTCGTATTTGGACGCGATAAACATGGCTGCAACGCCAACTAGCTGTAAGCGGTCGAGGGCTACAACTTCAGCAGAGAGGAATCGGTCGATAAGATTGACGGCGAGGAACAGAGTCTCAGGGAGAAGCCGGAAACGAGTGTGAACCTCAATAAGCCAATCCACAAGGATGCCACGCATCTTCCACTCTAGGTCGGGCTGGTGGTCAATGTAGTCAGGGTTGGGTAATGTCTCTAGTTCAAGGTCTCTTAGATACTCAAAAATCTCAACCACATATTCAGCGGCCATTAGAGGATCATCAAGGTCTTCGGTATCAAGGTCATCAACCACGTCCTGGGGGAACTTCTGCTGGGGTTCGGGAGCCTGGGTTTTGGGGGCTTTAACTTCGACTTCATCTTTGGCAGTGGGAGCCTTTTCAGTTGCAGGCTTCTTTTCTGTCGCCTTCTTTTCGAGGTCTAACTTTTTGCGTGGTGGCTCTTCCCCTTGTGTTTTCTCCTGGAGCGACTTCTGGCTGATGGTCCGTTTCATCTGGTTGCTACCAATCCCTGACCCACTTCCTGGACGCTTTGGTTCTGTTGTGGCAGGCTTTTTCGAGTTGTTATCCTTGGCTCCCAGTGCAGTCCGGGACGTGTTGTTGCGGCTAAGTTTTTGAACGCCCCCAGACTGTAGTGTGGCCTTCGACGTCAAGCCAACCTTAGTGGCAGCGGGTTTCTTCGCATCTTTGGCATTCGCGTCACCATTCTCTGGTTTGGCAACATTGCTCACATCCCCAAGGGCGGCCCGTTTTCTCTGGGTCGCGCCTGTTGTTGTGGTAGCCTTTTTGGTTTGGAGGGGCTTTTTCGCGACTGCATTTGAGGCGGGAACATCTCCTGCTGACAGGGCAGCAGCTTTGGCTCGAGTCAGACGCGTCGAAGGACCATTTTCATCATTCTCATTCATGGCGCCTCGTGTGCGGAGGTTGCGAGCCTGGGTTGAGAATCAGTGAGTCAATTGTATTTTTTTTAGGGTCGTTGTCTTCTTTTTTTCTCTTGTGTTTGTATATCTTATTTCTTTTTCCTTTATTCCAAAGGGAAGGGGGTCTCAAAGATGAACGGAGAAAAGAGAAGTAATTAGACAACGCGTCATATAATCATGGAAGGCTTACTGGAGGCATGATGAAGGGAAGAGGAAGATAAAAAGGAAAGCTCAAGAGGGAGAAGTAGAGTAGAGGGTTGAGTTTAATTCGAGGTAGCTGTCTATAACTGGAGGTCGAGGGTGTTAAGTCAGCATTCCAAAATAAATTACTCCGGTGGAGCTTAAATACCACGGAGACGGCACGTACTAGGCTTGAATATGTTCACCCTCAAGCAATCAAGTTTGAAATGTAGGGTTGAAGAGAGTAGAATTATGAAGAGGAATTTTGAGTAACCTTGTTGTTGGGTCCTCAAGTCGCATATATGACTTTGTTGATGTTGACAAGGCCTTCAAAAGACACAGGTCACGTAACTTTCACGGCGCGAAAATGCACTGCCGACCCCAGAATCTGTGGGGAGGATGATATGACACAGGTATAGTAATAAAATATGAACAATAACACGAGAAAATACAGGGTATTAGAAGAAGTTTGCTCAAAAGTCAGACTCCGTCAAGGAGGTATGTTGATGGGGATGGTGCAGGAAGAGATGGTAAACTTGACAGGGCAAAGGCGATGTTTGGCCCTACTCTTTAGCGTGGAAACCAGCCAGGCTGGGAAAGATGCCCCACAGCACAACCCAGTTGAGGCGCGTGGAATTGCGGATTATTAAGTACTGAGCTGTGTACCTGGTAGATAGTTTATATGCAGGTATCCCAATTATTATTGTTATGTACGTGAGGGATCAATCGAGAGATGATTTAATAGAGGAAAAAAAAAAAAAAAAAACCACGATGCTTTGGGATCGGGAGAATAGGGAAACACGATGTGAAGAAGAGAGGGGGAAATAAAAAGGAAACAGAGGGGGTGAGAGAGTCGTAAATGTAATAATATAGTAAGGTAGTAGTACTACAGGTAACTTTATGTATGTACTCCGTATGTATGTTTGGATGGTGGTATGTATTCTTTTGATGTATGGTTAAGTTGGTACTACCTGGGTAACTACGATGCAAAATACAACACAAGATGCGATAATTCTGAATATTACTATGGGAACTGAGATCAACATGTTGAAGCCAGGTGGTATCGATACTGTCACGAAAGGAGGGAAATTATTCGCTGTGGAGGAGAGGATTGCCATCCATGACCGATGCCTGGAAGTTGTCAAGGCAATCATGGGGAGCGAAAACGCCATCGCGAGAAAAACGTGATTCGGCGCGCGGCCACGATCGCCAAAACAATATCCGTTGCGCAGCAACCGGCTGAGTTTTTGACGCCTTCTTTTTGATGGCGTTCTGACGCGCGCTCTCCCGTGACTTTCCCTCCCGTGACTGGGCGCATCCTGCGCCACATCTATATCCCTATGGCGGTGCGCTGGTCATGTGAAAATGACTGAGCCACATCTGCAAATCGCCCCAAAGACATTTTTGCTTCAGGTCGGGACAAGAGCCGTTGCGGTTGCGAGTTTTCACGGATATCCCAACAATATACCTTTATTAACTAATAGAGGGTATATTTTTGGTCAATTGAATTGCGGTGTTTTCCGACTTACCTATCATTATTTACTTTTCTCCTTTCTTGCCTCTTATACGCAAGGATGATGGAACAATAGTTGTTGCTACTCGGCCATTATCGAATACACTTCCATTGCAATCCCGTTTTTTTTTTGAACCCGCATTTATCTCCCTGCTGATCAATTGCTTCACAATCTGACATTTTTTTCTACTTTCCCAACTAAATTCCCAACATGCTTCAGCCTCGGATGGCCCTCATGGGCCTACGCCTCCCTTTTAGGTGCCTCTCATCAGCTTCCTCGCGAGCTTATTCAACTACTATCAATCAACAAGAGAATGTGCCGGCCGATGAGCCGTCGACTTCGACTTTCGACCCAAGCATTGCCTTCGCTCCTCCTCCTACCCGTGATGATGCTGGCGTTCTCCTCCGATCATACAAACCTAGAACTCCCGGTATCCGACATTTGCGGAGACCAATTAATGACCACCTCTGGAAAGGACGCCCGGTACAAAAGCTGACATTCCCCAAGAGAGGTCAAAGTAAAGGAGGTCGGAATAATACTGGTAGAGTTACCGTTCGCCATCGCGGTGGTGGTCACAAACGTCGGATTCGAATCGTTGATTTTGAGAGAGCGGCTCCTGGCCCACATCTTGTGGAACGCATTGAGCATGATCCTGGGCGTAGTGCTCACATCGCGCTTGTGCGCAGTCAAGAGACTCAGCGTTTGAGTTATATCCTAGCAGCAGATGGTATGAGGGCGGGTGATGTTGTGCAAAGCTACATGCCCGGCATCCCAGAAGACCTTTGGAAGAGCATGGGAGGGGTTGTGGATCCTGGTGTCCTTGCAGCTAGAACCGCCTGGAGAGGAAATTGCTTGCCGCTACATATGATCCCTGTCGGTACGTTAATATTTAATGTTGGCCTGCGTCCGGGTATGGGTGGTCAACTATGCCGGAGTGCTGGCACATTCGCCACTGTCATTGCTAAGGGCAGCAATACACAATCCAAACCTGAAGAGGCAGAAAGCCAGGAGAATCAGGACGGACAGGAGGCCAAGAAGCCAATGTCACAACGCGAGAAACAGAAACAAGATCGTATCCTCCAACATGTCACCATTCGTCTCCAGAGTGGTGAAGTCCGTCTTATCCATAAGGATTGCTGTGCTACTGTTGGCGTTGCTAGTAATCCGAACTACCAGTACACTCAGCTTGGAAAGGCTGGCCGGTCACGCTGGCTGAATATTCGACCAACGGTCCGTGGTCTTGCAATGAACGCCGCTGATCATCCTCATGGTGGTGGACGAGGCAAGTCGAAGGGTAATGTTGATCCCAAGAGTCCTTGGGGTCTACCGGTATGTTTTTTATCTGGTTATCCTTTTTATTCCACCCCCTTCTATTGTGCTAATTGGATTTTACAGGCCAAATCTGGCTACAAGACTCGCCCCAAGTGGAAGATTAATAAGGCTGTTGTGGTTCCAAGGGTTCGCAACCAGGGTAAGCGTCGCAGAGGATATAACTAGAGATATTTCCACTCCATTGAAACCTGCTGCTCGTGTTGAATTCTCGTCTTGGGCTTTACTGTTTATACGACCTTGGACGACGCTCAATCACGCAAGAGAAAATGTGTTTTATCTAAATTCTCAGTTTCTCCCCCCCCCCCTTTTTTTTTTCTATTTATTTTTTTTTATTCTTGGGTACAGGTTCCCATGTCCGATTAGAATTCTTTTGTATTGCACCCTTGCTCTAGGCTGCTGCTCTTCGGCTATCCTGTATGTACTGTACTATACTTTGATCCCTCCCCCTCATTGGGCGCAAGGCGTGTTATCTTGTCTACCTACCCTTTGTCCCCTGGTGCTCCTGTCCTTAGATCTTATTTCTTCGTGTATCTGCCGTCTAGTGCGGAGGCGTTGTTGCTGTATACTACTCAGGGCCCTTAACAAAAAATACCGAGTCCGCGTTTGTGATGTCATCACCCCATTTTACTTTTACAAGTACGTGCCGATGAAGCGCGATGAAAAACTCCGATATTAAACTCCGAAGTGTTGTAAAGATCTGCAATCTCATGCTGTATATATGTTTGTATCTCTGCCGATGTCCATGTAATTATTCCTTCAATGGTGAAGCCTCTGTCAGGAATGTTCGCGTCCCACGAAAACGTGGTTGCTCTACATGATGTTTGGGTGCCCAATAATAATTTACTAAAGGGACATTCAAAGTTGATACATCTATTCCTTCATTTTGATTTCCGATGATTATTGGTTGTTTATTCGTGCTTTGTGGATTCGAGTACTATCTAATCTATGATTACTATGTGCCTTTCATTATTGTTGGGGGCATTATTCTCCCTGATGACTGATGGACTAAAGACCGGGAGCTGGACAAGGAAACTCTCCAATTACGACTCAAAGCTGCCTGCACTCCCGTGGCGCAGTGTCTATCATCCTTAGCATTCACATACGATCTCTATCATCGACTGCAAGTTGGTATCTCGCGTTCTTCATGCCGCAACCGTGGGTTTATCCACACTTTTTGTGTCTGAGGTCCGGCGCCTCCAGTTTTTGACGATCTTCAAAGCCACCCCCCCACCGCCCACGCCATTCCCCCCCCCCCAAAAAAAGCCATGGATACTTCTTACGACATCCAACCCCATCAAGGTTTAAGCTCGAATAATTCCTCTCAGTCGCCTCAGTTTATGACGAATCATGATGCGGCGCCGTCGACAACTAGGCAAAATAATGGTGATACCAGCTATGTCCCCCGCCCGAAGCGCATCGCATGTGCTGTCTGTCGGAGGAGGAAGTTGAGGTGTGATGGGAGGAAGCCTAGTTGTGGGACTTGCTCGCGGCTGGGTCATGAATGCTTGTATGAAGAGGCTCGCAAGAAAAGTGGCCCGAAGAGAGGATATGTGAAGCAGCTGGAAGCGCGACTGGGTATGCTACGTTTCAACCGCCATTCAGTTCTTTGTCCTTTGACTCTAGTTTTTTACTGCCCATGCTAACAGCCTCCGGAAAGCCCAGGTTGAGACAATGTTAAAATCACAAGAGCCCGGTGTGCCAGAAAATAGCTTCTCTGCCCCCCTACAGAATGAGCCGGCAGATATAAATGAGATTCCTTCACTTCCGAACCACATGGAAACCCCCATGCCTCCCGTTGATGGCCCGCTTGGTGCTGGCGCTGCACCGCCCTTTATGTCTGCAGGAACGGATGCAACGAGCCACTTCGGATGGGATATGATAAGCTTGGGACTGGAAGAGCCTCTTCCATCGCGTGAGGTGACTGATGACCTGTAGGTTCTACTTTCATTGCGCCATTGCACTTCCCTCTGAAAGCCAGTCTCTTACGCTCTTTGTAGACACCGGATTTTCTTTGAGAAAGTTTACCCTTCCATGCCAATGATACACCGCCCGAGATATCTGGCCGCTATGGACTTCGCTCCCAATATACGACCTCCCGTGTGTTTGCAGTATACTATTTGGTGCACTGCTGCTTCCATCACCGACAAATACTCAAGTTTACACACCCTGTTCTACCAGCGAGCTCGCAAGTATGCCGACTTAGATGAAATGAAGGGCTTAGGGGAAGGTTTGCTCTCTTTAGCGCACTGTCAGACTTGGCTACTCATAAGTGCTTACGAGTATAAAATGATGTTTTTCCCTCGGGCCTGGCTGAGTGCGGGAAAGGCCGCTAGACTGGCTCTTATGCTGGGACTACATCGCCTTGACGGTGCAGCACTTGAGGCTAAGCAATGTTTGCCGCCGCCTAGAGATTGGGTGGAAAAAGAAGAGAGAAGGAGGGTATTTTGGATGACATTCAATATTGACAGATACGCGAGTATCGGAACGGGATGGCCTGTTATATTGGACGAGCGAGATGTTGGTTACCATGATTTTAAGCCCCTTGCAAATAACGGTGATTGATTTACTTTTTAGATCTCGACAAATCTTCCTACGTTTGAGGAAGCATTTGCCAAAGGCAAACCAGAGAAGACACCGCCTTTAAGTAGCATCTTATGTGGCGATGGATTTCAGATGCTCTCACCATTTGGAAGTGTTTCTTTCCTATCATCCTTATTTGGACGAAATGTTGCTCATCTCCACCGACCCGAGCCGGATGACAACGAGAGTGACCTCAACGGTATATTTTGGCAAAGGCATAGGTCTCACGACAATATACTCCTTCATTTTGCTCTATCGATGCCTAATCATTTGCGCCTTCCGGCCGGAATGCATGATCCGAATGTTATATTCGCTAATATGGCTGTGCACACATCTACTATATGCCTTCACCAAGCTGCTATTTACAAGGCCGAAAAGAATAGAATGCCAGAGCAGATTGTTATTGAGAGTAAAAGGAGGTGCATAGTTGCTGCTGAACAAATATCGAGTATCATGAAGATGGTTAGCTCTATGGATTTGACCACAGTAAGCTTCCTGAAAACGGAATACTTTCTTTTACCCAAACTAACAATTTTCAGATGAATCCCTTTCTATCGTTTTGTGTATACGTAGCCGCTCGTGTTTTTGTGCAGTACTTGAAATTCCGCCCTGATGATATGGCTGCTCGCTCATCCCTGCAATTTGTCTTCTCAGTTCTGGACGCCTTAAAGAGGAAAAACCCTTTAACTGAGTCTTTCCTTGTTCAGCTAGATGTTGATATTGAGGGCACCCCATTCAAGGACATTCGAATTTCCCCGACTCGGTCGAGTATATCACGAAAAGACTTCTTCTATAATGAAAATTTAAAGGATAAGGTAAGTGCCACCTGGAACTTCAAGGTACAAAAATTCATGATGCTGATCATGCTCTACTCTAGGCTCATTTGAGACCTGGTGCAATTTGCACAGCTGCTTCTCTTGCGGACATAGGACGATCTAAAGAACCTGAGAAAGACGCTGCTCAGCCTGAGATGCACACTGGGCCTTCCCTTGCTAGTCGGACTAAGCAAACATCAATCCGACAGTCAAATATCAATCCTTCTTCCATGGGCGCTACCCTACCATATAACATGGGTGAAGCCGACCCAGGTGGGTTGGGAGCGGCTTTAGATGTAAATTTTCCACCCGAATTTAATGACACAAGTACTTCTGGACGAGATGACTCAACCCCGTCATCAACTGTCAATTCATCATCAAATCATTCGTTTTTGAGAACCGACAACCCCTCATCACCAAAATGCGCCCGAAATGCTTCATCATTAAACGGTCTCATGCCAGATCACGTTCCATCATTTGAGTCTCCCAGTACATTCTTCCCCGTCTCAGCTCCCCCGCAAGTACTCCCTGCTACTATTATCACACCGATGGACTCGGATGGCGCGATCCATCCCATGTGGAATTACTCAGCCGGTGGGAACGCAGATCCTAACAACGAAAACATCGATCTTATGCCAGGCGGGGCTGAACAGTGGGCTCAAATTATGAGCCTTGGATCCTGGAATTCATAAATAACCTATAAAGCTGTCCCTCGCTCAGCGTGCACGGCAGGATCTAATCATGGCCGGTAATATAAAGTACCTATGTTTTGCTACTAATGAGGCTGGAGTTATTGGATTTGGTCTATGACACTTTCCTTGCGGTATTATATGATTATAATCCTTTTCTACAAATCCATTTCTATACCGATATGTTTTTGTTTGTTTTATATATTTTTCTTTTGCTTCCCTATCCTTCTCTTTTTCTTCAGCGTGTGGGGGTGGGTGGGATTTTGTGACTTTCCTCCGGCGCATAATGATCAATACCTATGAATGGCTATACGGTACCTTAGGTAGGTAGTGAATATACCCCGACGCCAATATTTTACTTTCAAGAATAGCTTGATGAATATAAATTTGCTTTAGCTACTTGAGGAAATGTGTCTAGATTTTTCTAAGCTCATGCTCATATATGTCTCTAGTGATTGAGACCAGAATTTTTAAGAAAGTAGATGAAGATGAATGTTCAGCAGAACGTTCAGCAGAACAATCAATACCTTGGTAATATAATGGCAAAGGAGGTCCTTCGTGTAATACCGAATCAAATCTATTTTTTGGAAGAAGAGAGAGAAAAGAGAGAGAAAAAAAAAAAAAAAAAGAAAAGAAAAAGAAAAAGAGATTAACTATGACTAGGTAGGTTACAATTAAATACTACTACCTATTACTATAAACCACCCCCTGCAGCCCCTACAATCCTCAACCCACCAGGCGCAGTCCCGTCAGCTGTAGTCGAATAAGCCAACCAATACCGGGACGGATGCCATGCGACAGCTGGAATCCCCGTGTTTGAGCTCCCACCCGTCGGGACCGTGTAGACACTTTCACCTGATTCGGCGTGGAAGATTTCAATTCCATTTCCACCACATCCAACCTCATCGCAAGCGCCACAGATGAATCTTCCGTCGAAGCTCCAGCTCACGCCGCGAACGGCACCCCCGTTGGCGCTGGATACCGTGCGACGACAGATCCAGTCCGTCGTGTCCCAAAGGGAGATGAGGGCATCGCTACCGCCGACAGCTAGATAGCGACCTGTGGGGGCGAGGGAGATGGAGAGACAGGCGGATGTGTGTGCGTTGAGGGTGTGGAGGACGTTGAAAGAGGGATAGGACATGATTTTCACGGTGCCTTCGCCGGTTGTTGCGAAGAGGTGAAGGTCAGGCGAGGCTGGGGAGGAGATGTGATGAGAGAAGGTGGTTGCGTTGGTTTGTACCGGTTGAGGATGGGAATCAAGCATTTTGTAGGTTGTTGGGAGGGAGGTAGTAGTCGTAGTCGTAGTAGTGGTGGTCGGTTTGATTCCCGATACTGTGGGTATGAGGATGTTTGGGGAGGAGGGGGATTCGATGGAGATGGGTATAAGGGTATCGTCCTAGATATTTTTTTTTGCTTTTATCAGCTTTCACTTCAATTCGCATACTAGGGTGAAATGGATGATACTAACCTTTCTTCCAACCATCAAGACAGTCCCGTCGGCAGACCAGGATAGAGTGAATGCCTCGCCGCCAACATCGAGACGGCTCACGCATGTCTTAGTCCTCACATCCCAGAGACGGACGGTCCCATCGGTTGAGCAACTCGCTAACTCAGAATCGCGGACGGGGTTAAAGAGAACTTTCTCGATCCCCGCATTATGGCCGCGGAGGTCAGTGGAGTACTTTGCTTGCGAGCGCTCGGGGTTCCAGATTCGAAGGGTACGATCAGCAGAGCCTGTGGCAATAAGCTGACCGGTGGGATTCCATGCGATTGTGCGTATTCTATGGTGGGAAAGAATCCCCAATTAGCATGAAGCTTCTTTGTCCGGGGGTGTGAGGTCGATGGCGGCTCCATCGGGGGGAAGGTGGAGGGAGCGCCTTCAGGTTTACCCTGGAGGAAAACGTACGTATGAGACCCCGGGCCTCGGGCTATGGGGTCATGATAGCTCTGCGTCTTGAGCGTCCCAAAAGCAAACGCAAACCGTTCCTTAGCCAGGAGATTTCGACGAGGAGGAGCCATGGCTGATTGCGACGGGTGTAGCTTGTCGGAGCTCACATGCCCCGAGGGGCCTTGTCGGCGGGTGAGGAGAGAGGGAGGTCTCTCAACGCAAAACCAAGGGACGAAAGACAATTGCGTTCTAACTAAGCGATGTTGGGTAGGCGTGGATTACAAAGGGGGTTTTCGCTAGAGCGCGTTGCTGGACGGCGTGGTCAATTGATTATTCTTGTTGAGCATTTCTTTCTCTTTTTCGAGTTGGAGCTTGTGATATAGGCAGGATGCCTTGGTGCCTGAGGTATCAACAAGGACCCCCCACCACGACAAAGAAATACTCTTTCGGTACATCTTCAAATCATCCTTGAAGAATAAAATACCCATAGGAAATCAATGGGGTATACCCTTTTGATATTGTTTGGATTGGGACATCTATTTGGGTTGTCGGTGGTACCCAGACACCTGCGTCCTGTTGATGATGATATCCCGTTGGAACCGCCCACCAAGAGCCATGAACAACATCATCTTCACCCAGAAATCCATCGACCCTATCGTTCTATTCTGCTATAACCCTAGAGGCCAAGAGACATTATCTACTGCCCATTAATTGAATTTAGTTCACAGGCACGAGAAAAAAAAATCTACAGCTAGGGAGACACATCCACCATATCCAAATTATCCCATCCAATTTTTTTTTTTTTGTTACTCCAGTTTAGGTAGTTGTGGACAGCCTTAAGAGCAAAAGCTTTCATCGGATCCCTTCGAGACGCGGGTATTGTTCTCTCACTGAATAATCTCGAATTACACCAATTCAAGTGTTTGACAGTATCTCTCTTGAAAACCCAGCATGTTTGACCTAGAGGATGATGATGCCTCGCGGCGTGAAAAGTGCTACACCACAGTCGTCCAGTTACCTTACTTCATCGACCCCAAGCAGATACCGACCAAAAAATCACCATTCTCAGCAATTCTTAACCACCCATTTGTACACACGGTGTGTGGATTTTTATAAAGAGTCTTTAAGGACTCTGTGATATTCCACCAGGCATATTGGCTGACAAATTCTCCACAG
This sequence comes from Aspergillus sparsus, assembly GCA_027569235.1. NCBI lineage: Eukaryota > Fungi > Ascomycota > Eurotiomycetes > Eurotiales > Aspergillaceae > Aspergillus > Aspergillus sparsus. The sequence continues at coordinate 90,748 of JAPDES010000060.1, forward strand.
GTGGAAGTTATTTTGCCAAAAGAAGTTTACTTGACAATTGAAAGCTCATTGGGTCCCAAATTATTAGACCTTCGATATGCACGAGTCTCTATGTCCTTGGCATCTCTCTTAGAGGCTGACTTTTTTAATACCTATATTAAGGCCGGTATTTCATGACCCATTATTTAGATTCAGTCTTCTACCAGCTTCCCTTCATGTCTTTCCTACTACACATAAGAGGATTTCGAAGAGCTGCGGATATTTAAACAGACAAGTAATTCTAACTATGGTAAAAACGCCTAGGGAATATTCTCATGATATCTGAGGGAAATCCCGGCTCGGATGATACTTTCACCCTTAAGGATGGTTTGTCCTTCAATCATTGCCTTTTTGTATAAATAATCATCATATATACTAATGTTTTTTTTCTAGGAATATTGTCACTGGAGCTTGGCAAGGCGATGTTTGAACGCACTGGGCTTACAGGAACTCCTATACGCAATGGGGGAAAGAAGCATGTTAAGGAAAGATATCGTAAGTCACCCTATTCATGCCATGCATCCGCTATGTAAATGCTAATCATCCATAAATTTCATCATCTCTTTCTCTCAAGTCGTGAAATTAAACCTAAGACACCCTTCAATGCTACATGGAAAAAAGGGATTCCAAAGAATCGAATGGGCATTTAAAAATGTGCTTAATAAACCCGTGACCTGGTTATTTTTTGACCTAGCGACTGAGTCAAAAGGCATCTCAGACGGTACGTACTTGTAATTATTCCACAAATTGGACTGGATAGGTTCATATTCCTGCTACCCAGAAACTGAATCAGGAACCTAGATGACATTTCCCTGAAAGGAAACCACCCACAACTTATCGCTTGTGAACCACTCCACACCCATCACCGTAGTATATTCACCCCCTCATTTCACGCAATGGAAATGAGCTCGAAATTGCCGGAGACCGATATCAAAGAATATTGCCAGGATATTTCAGAATGGTTGGCAATGATCTCGCTCGAATCTAGTCGAGCTTCTGCAAATGATGATGTTGACCCGTATTTATGTCGATATGAAGTACCAGATATTGGCGAGACACAATCTGCTGATCTAGTCAGCTTAAAATGGCATGGATTTATTCCTCCAAAGTGGATTATGCAATTATTTCTCACATTGTTGTATGTTTCCCTGCTCACCATTTTTTTTTTTTTCAAGTTATCTATTTAAAATCTCAATTTTTGCAAAACCAAGTTCACTAACACCTTATGGCCCAACAGTCAAGAAACAGCTGGCCGAAAATTGAATATACCTGCCTGGTTTGCCCTTTCCTCGAGCGCTCTCGGGAAGGCTGCCATAGAGGGACAGGATGGGTATACGATCATGGCGTTGCCCAGTATGCAAAATGATGTAAGTGGCGAGGAAGATGCCATGCATAATCGTCCCTTTATATGCTGGGAATATGTTGGGGCGTCAGTTTTGTAATGCGAGACCCGTGGGTTTACCGTTTCCAAGTTGAAGGAGGAGGATCAGGAAGAAGTTTACTGCGTGAAGGCATAGGACGATAGGAGGGATAATATTAGTGAAGGTGAATAAAATTTTGAGCGGCTTCCTCTGCAAAAAAAGCTGTCCTTGAAATCTTGAAGTTTAGGTGTAACATTGACCTTTTCAAATGGTCTAAAGCTACGACACGTTGATATATAAGCTGGCAAGATACTCTATAGTAGATTTAGAGAAATGAGCTTGTATGCGGTAGGCAAGAAATAAGTGAATTTCTGGAGTGATTGATACTTAATAAAACAACAACATTCCCGATTGAGGCTCCTCCCACAAACCGCGGATTCCAGTTGTCAACAAAGTGCTGATATGATTTCATATAATCGACTTTGGGAACACACACAAGTTTGGGAGGACAGTAGCAGCTGGCTGGCTTAACGGAAGCATCTGGCTTTTTGCAGACATTCTGCCATATGGCGGTTTTGAGAGAGGCATCTGGATTATACAATACTCTAAGGACATGTTTGGATTTAGGAGAGGCGAACAATCCCCTCACCCAAAGAAAGAGCATGTGAAGGTAGGGATTTTGTCTGTTAAATGACCGAGACTGGGATCTTAAACCTGTGTTTTGATCTTCCAATACCCATCTATCTTATAAGCTCCGCAACGGCTTTGATGCTTCAAATTAAAAGTTTACTTTTTACTTTCTTGATGTGGAACACTAATGGTCCCTTACCACTGGTTATATTCAGTAACTATTGATATTGATTTCATGGGTTCAGTAATCATCACTATAATCTCATCCTGTAGGCCATTGTGCCTCTCTCATGGCTAATGTAAAATTCTCTCCTCCCCTCTCCCCCAGCTTGTTATACATCTGGTATAAGAAGTTTGATACTTTCATTTCAATACTTATTGTGTATACTAAGTAGTCAACCGCCTAAATATGACAACCACCAACCAACCAAAGAAGAAAAATCCAAAGGGGAAGCGTATTTCCAGAAACACCCAGAAACACCCAATAACCAAGCAAGTATCAATAACCAATATAGTAAATAATAACTAAGATGAGAAAGAACAAACCCCCTCCTCCACCCCCAAAAGAAGAAAAACAAGGGAAACATTATCATCCAACAAAATCATTTACCAAATCCTGTAGAACTGGTCTATTACCAAGAACCGTGTGACCATTTATGATTTTCACTCCCTTCTTAGCAGGCTTCCGTAGACTGCTTGACTTCGATCCTTGCCGGTCCTGGACGGGACTGAGCGGCTTCCGGGTCGCCGTCTGGTTAAAAGAAGAAGGGCTCTTTTTTGGGCTCGGAGTGGTTCGATCATAGGTTGAAAGCAGATTATTTCCTTCAAACGTATGATCATCTATGGCGTTCTTGGGTAGGTCGTAGATCCATCCGCGGGATTCAACAAGTCTCACATACTTGCCGAGAAGTTCATTGCCGTCGCGGAGTGTCTGTTTGCTGCCAATGACAAGAAGTTTGGTGCGGGCTCTTGTGAAGGCAACATTGACACGTCTCCAATCGCTGAGAAGATCGCCTACGTAGTTATCCGGATTACTGCGGACGCAACTCAGAATGATGATCTCTTTGTCACGGCCCTGAAATTTGTCTGCGGTGTGCATTTCGAGCTCCGGGAGGTAGTGGCGTAGGTTCTGCTTCAGAAGCGAAAGTTGGCTGCGGTAGAATGTGATGACCCCGATGCTACGGACAGGGATACCGCACGAGACGAAAGATTCGACAAGTTGAGTGCAAAGTGTCGCTTCTGTGGGGTTCACAATGCGTGAGCCGTTAGCAACATCTCGACATGCTGGGACTAGTGTGTCTGTGTTGACTAGGTATGTTTTAGCTGAGGGATCCACCAAGTCACGTAGCCAGCAGCGACCTTGGCTCGTTCCTAGGCAGATTTGGCGGGCTTTAGATGGTTGGGAAAAGCCGCGCAGATGGTGTTTCTTAAGGCCACCAAGGCCGGGAATTTTTAGAGATCGTGTAGCAACTTCGGGGTTCCCACATTTCAGGTGTCCTGAGTAAATGAGGGTGTTTGATAGGAGCATAATGTCCTCGCACATTCGGTATTGATGTTCAAGATTCACAACAGAAGCAGGGTGTGCGTCTGAAAGAAGTTTGAAAAGACTCACATCGAGACCACCGGCTTGCGCCTCTTTGTTTTGGACTAGCGGTGGTAGCTGATAGTGATCACCAACGAGAATGAAGGTCTTCGCCATTCGAATAGGGCCTAGACATACGGGAAGAGTGATTTGAGAAGCCTCATCCACAATGCAATAATCAAATATGCGTTGATTGAAGATGTTGTGACCTACTCCTAGGCACGTAGTCGCTACCACCTGTGAGTCTTCATACGAAGCTCTTAGCTCCTCGATGGTGGTCTTTGGAATTGCTGCGAGATCAGCGAATTGCTGCACATCAGGATGCACTTTTGCCGTAGCTCCAATTCGCAAAATACGTATGTTCTCATCGCGGATTTTTAGTAAAATGTTGTCAACTGCAGTATGAGTGTATGAAGTCAAGAGCACGCTCTTTCCTTGGGCGACTAGGGCTCGAATTATATGAGCTATGGTTGTAGTTTTTCCTGTCCCTGGCATGCCTAGCACTAGAGCATAGTCTCGGGCACTCATCACCTTGTCAATTGCTCTCTTTTGGTCAACATTAAGACTCCCCTCATCAGCTCCTAGCAATTTAAAGGGTGGCACAATGGATTTGAACTGCGGAGGCTCTCCCTCAATTATAAGCTTCCTTAATTGCCTGGCTTGGAACAAATCTCTTTCCATCATGGCAATGAGATTACTTCGAACAATAGCCATACCATTGCTGAACTCATCTTTGTCGAGGCGGTAGAGCGTGTCATCCTCTGGTTCTGTTGGCGACGCAGCTGAAGAAGTGCCATTTTCGAGGATTTCCATTATGCCCCTGAATGTCTGGTTTCGTTTTGCATCGAACCCCCTAGTCCTAGTTCTAGCGTTGTGTAGCTGCCGATCCACTGCAACAGTAATTCGTCTAGGGCCGATCTGGATGACATATCCATTTGCAAGGGCAAAGTGACCCTTTTCATCAGAAATCACAATAGGCTCTCCAATAGTGATTTGAGATTCAGCAAATGAAAATGAAGGCGATGACTGTTTCTTGACAAATGTGTAGCGATATCGATTGATCTTTGTTCCATCTTTGTCCTCGCAAGCGGATCCGGGTTCAATCATGATGCTACCAAAACATCGTCCGAGAGCCTCTCGTTCGCTGCTCAGTAATGTCCATAGCTCTCGCTTAAACCTCATCATACTTTGTTCTTCCTTTGTAAGAAGATCATCCCATTTTTTAAAAAAGTCTCGATGTTGCGGGTTTAAATGATCCATTGCCTTCACAAACTCGTCGCCAAGGCTACTTGTTTCACCATTTCCATCATCTGCAAGTTTGTGGTAGATAAAGCAAGCGGTTTTTGAGTAGCATTTATTGCACATTGAAGGTCTTTTGATCATTGGTGGTAGATATGTTCTGTGTCGTACAAATCCGGCCAAGAGGTTGCGCTGTTGGATCATCTGGAGAAGCTCAAGCCGAATACCGCGGATTCGGAGGATTTTTGATGTTTCGAGGTAGTAGAGCAAGCCAAAGGTAACCTCCACGTCTAACAAAGGGGACAATAGTTAATAGATGGAAGTGGATCCACCAAGAAGAAACAAGAACTCACCATAACGATCAGAAAGTAGCAATGTGTAGAGGGCCGTTTGGGCTCGATGAGCCTGGTTTGTCTCCTTATTACCGGTTTTAAGCTCAAGAGGCACCAGGAGGTTTTTATCACCATCTCCTTCATTACAAGCAACTTGTACTGTGGCATCAATGTTACCTTTGAGGCCATACATGGGGGACCAAACATGCTCCTCAACTTCAAGGAGCTTGTTGACGCTCAGCTGAAGTTTGGAGCTATTTCGGTCATCGACAAGAGATCGAGGCTATTTCCTAGTTAGAAGTTTGCTGCGCACTATAATGGAGATTTTACTTACGCCAGGTTTGGGTCTCATGAAAAGCTCTGCCCATGTTTGAACTCCTGGAATCCTCCCCATCACATGGCTAACACCCTCCTGCAGGCTCATGTGGATTAGGTACAACTCTTCAATGTGCTTTACTGTGACCTTTTCAACCAATAACCTTAATGAGGCGGTGTCCCATTTGTTGAGCTTTATTGCCTCCTGGAAAACTTCATGGAATATGTTTCCAAAAACTTGAGCCTTTCCAATATCAGAGGTTTTCTTAATGCGCTCTTGCAAAACGGCTCTTCGCTGGCAACTGATTGAGTCTGCAACCACTGTTGCAGATATTAAATGATCTGGGTGTATGATGATCATGTTTTGGGCATCATTGACAATACACTGTCCCTTTGCATCGTACTCTCCAATCAAGTGAATATATGAGTCCTTTTCGCATGGGCTGTCAAACCATGAGTCACGTAAGATTATGACACGTTTATGTCTAGTGGCTTCATCATGCACTGAGAGTACCTTTTTACGAGGTTAGCCTGTGGATTAAGATGCTTCAAATGCATTTCATGCGAACCTTTTCTGGCTGGATGCGTCCTTTGTGGGTAGTATATGTAGACTCGGCAACATCGACAATCAAATAACGTTTGATAGCTTGTCGGTTTTTATAGTTCTATTTATAATATACTTAGCAAGTATCTAACAAATGTATCTTTCAGGATGACAGACATCGTCGGAACTATCTTCACCTGTTCGCATCACGGGCTGATCTAGACAGTCCATGTCCTCAAAGTCACAGTCATCAAACTCATCACCAGAAGATATATACTGTTGTTTTGTCTCTTTGCGGGGCTTTGCAGTTGCTGCGGATATCTTTCCTGCGCCATCATGTGGGTAAGGGTTATTCAATGCTGGTTTCTCCTGCTGAAGAGATCTGGAGATTTTACTACTGGGGGTTTCATCACATCCAGCTAGCAGCTCATCTATATTATCCGAGAGCCCATCAAAGTCGTCATCAAACTCATCAATGTCAAGGGTATAATTATCATCGCGGGTAGTATTTTCATTTGTTTTGCGGGATATATCGTCATTCGTCTCACCACAAGGGTGGTTAATTTTTTTGTGAGGGGGTAGGTTAGGAGCTTGATCGTTGTTCATCTTAGGGGTAGGCGAGCTTGCTTGTTTCGATTCCACAAATGGATCCATAGAAGCCTCTGCAATTTCAAAAAACTCTGGATCAAAATCCTCGTCTTCGAAATCAGAAGATGCTCCTTGTAGGGGCTTCTCAGCGTGTGAGACACGGCGAATATTGTCAGGTATGCTCTCCTGGTTCATCGTTTCTCTGGGGAGGTGGACAGAGTTGGCTTCGGTAGGCGAAGCGGATCGACTTCGTCGTACCTTGTTGTAGATTGATGTAGGGGAAAATTTAGGCACGGCTGTTTGTCTTCTTGGAGCTTTTTGAAGACTCTTTTCCATCTCTTTCACAAGGGTACTGAAATTCGACGTTTTGAGGTCCTTTGAAACCGTTACATTGCTCCTTGAGCGCGAGAATATGGACCGACCAGTGACAAAATTGTCCCCTTCAATTCTCCGCCGCTTGGCTTTGGAACTAGGCCACTCAGCATTGCAGCTAATAGAGCGTCTCAGACCGGATGAATCTTGAGCCGTCCTGGCTGACGCTGGGGTATGAGGTGAAGAAGACAGCAGATTTGCAAGGCGTGGCTGCTGCATTTCTGATATACCATTTGCATTAGCCTTGCCCACATAATTACTCCAAAGCTCGGAGGCAAAATCGTTCTGGGGTGTTTTGAGGAGCGACTGAAATGCCTGGAGGTCAAAGGACCCTTTCCCTGCGCTCTTCGAGTTCCCCGCTAAGGGGGAGCTACTTGGAGAGGAGCTGCGATGGCGCTTCTTGCTTTGTGTTGCAGGTGTTTGGGACATTGGGTCCGGATTTGAACTCGGAGGAGCATGCTGCCAGATAACATAATCTTCTGGAGTAAAATCTTGCCCGATAGGAGCTCGGCTTAATGCGTCTTCAGCATTGCAGATCAGATCGGCTAGTGGTATTCTGTTTCCAGGAGTCTGTGGGCACTCTCTAGCTCCTTTTGATTGTGTTGTATCTGGAGATTTCTCTTTCAGCAGCTCTGGCTGATCTTGTTCCACCACGCCATTAATCCATGAGGTTTGATTTTCCTTGTTTGCATGGCCCTTCTTTGGCGACAACTTCAAAGATGACCTCTCTACTTCGTTTTCATCTTTATGGTTATATCGGAATGCATTCAGTTTCGTGCGAGAGGTTGAGGAAATGGGGGCTGAGCCAGTATTTCTATGCGCAGGGTTCATGATTGATACTGTTTCCCCTTCATTGGAGAACAACAGGACATCTCGGTGGAAGGTCTAGCTGATATAGTTTGTTGTGAGCAGAAGACAAAATAAAGAGGAAGGGATAACTGTCAAAGTTTCCTACCAATTGGTACCTTTCTTGACGAGAAAAGAGGGCAGAAATTCTTTAAATTAATTAATCTGGAGAGATTCAAGTGGGATGCATGTTAGTTGGTGACGGCCTGTGGTCTGCTGGCGCGGTAATAGGTACCTAGTAAATGTCTTGTTCTTGAACGCGTCGCGCGTAAAGTCTTTGATGCCTCAGGCATAAAATTCCTGCCTTTATTGTCAGGCATGAAGGCGGGCATTACGAGCTTCCAAATCAGGACTAGTGCGATGACTCTCATCGGCCTTTTGCGGCTTCAGAACATCATCCACAGGTCTCTCATCACCCCTCTAACCTGTCACTTTCTGCGACACCCACGACGTCAGTCTCATTAGAAGTTCCTCAATTGGGCCGACTATCGCTTCTGACGGTCAACAGTCTGTTCAATTTTAAGACCTTCTCCCCTCCAGTGCTTGCCTCCTCCGATCCGACAGGGGTTCAAACCCGCCACCGCCTGTCTTATTAAGTCCAGACCAGGGAATTCTCGACCCTAATCGATATCCACAGATTCACAATGATTGCTCGTCCGTTGTCGCATAGCCTTCGTGCTCGCTGCCTACTTCGTGGGCCTCAGAATATCCAGGGCTTCTCTACCCGAAGCAATCTCCGCGCCGCCGACCATGGTGACCACTACGACCCTCCGACTGGTTGGCTCTTCGGGGTTAAGCCTGGCCAGAAGTATGTGAAAGAGGGCTGGGAGAACATTTGGTATTACGGATTCATTGGTAGCCTTCTTGTTGCCGGAGTCGCATATGTCTTCAAGCCAGACACTTCGTATGTCCTCCTAATTTTGCTGCAGCTTCTTTCAGAATGCCGTCAATTCATGACTCGGTTCGAAGGCGCCTTACGTGACAGATGATACTAACGAATCACTAGTATACAAACATGGGCTCTTGAAGAAGCTCGACGAAGGCTGGAAGCTGAAGGTATCCTAGAGGATCCTGATAAGGCCCAGCGCAAGTGATTGTGCTGCCCTCCCCAATATTCATTGCACATTGTACATAGAGTAATCGCACAAGACATTTTGGGTCGGAAGGTTGCTCTTGTCTTATTTAAGACGTGCCGGTCCGGGTTTAGATGGGTTCTCTCTATTTTCTCTCTTTTATGTTTATCTTTTTTTTTTCTCCCTTTTTCTGTTACTGCATGCATCCTGTCTTTTTATATGATGAAACTTTCCTCACACCTATTTGCTTTATCAAGCTACGAAAGGGGAAAAGAAAAAAAAAAGATATTTTCTCATAGACTATTCCTTTACCGACTTGCCAGTATATTGGCGTTAAAAGTAGGGTGTCTAAGTATGGAAATATCAATCCTCCAAGAGGGGTGTTATATTCAAATGGATCTATCCAACGTTAATTACAGATTATGTGATAAGATATGCTACACCTCAGGGTAAACATCAGTCCTTCTAATCAAGGGGATCTCTGCTCTAATCTTCTCCAGAATATCTAAGTCGATATCGGCAATTGCGATCTGTGGTTCTTCATGGTCATCACCTAGCCTTGCGATGATTTCCCCCCATGGATTCACAATCATAGAATGACCATAACTTCGTCTTTTTTCGTTATGTGGACCAGCCTGTGCTGCAGCTATCACATATGACTGGGTTTCGATAGCTCTGGCTCGAAGAAGGATCTCCCAATGTGCCTTGCCCGTGGGAACCGTAAATGCAGATGGATATGTTATTATTTGGGCATTTTGCCGCTTCAATGCCAGACTAATTTCAGGGAATCGTAGCTATATCCGTGGTACATGTTAGCCTCGCTACGAGGTTTCGTAGCTTACTAGAAGCAAGATACTCTATGTTTTGAACTTACGTCAAAGCAGATAGTCAAACCGACACGCCCAATAGGGGTATCAAATGGCGGTATGATTTCCATGCCCTTCTCAACACTCCTTTACATGCAGATACAATTGTCAGTAAATGAACAAAAAATTGGAAATTATTGACCAACAAGCTCTCTTTAAGCACAGGGCCGCCTTCGATATCAACATCGAATAGGTGGATTTTCTGATAACGTTGTGTGATGACACCTTGGTTGTCAATCCAGATGAGAGTGTTTTTTACCCGCCCATTTGCAGCTGGCTCGTGGATACCAACATTAATGTGCAAACTAGTTCTTCGAGCTTCTTCCTGGAGGCCACGGACAAATTCACTATCTTGCACTGAGCGGACAAGCGAGATAGTTTCTGCAGGTGATGAGCCAATATAGTCCGCAGCCTCAGGGAGAAACAATGCCTAGAGTGGGAGTCAGAGAGTAAATCAAGATTATTATTATTCTTGTTTCAAGGCCAAAAAAAATAAATAGATATTTGTATATATAAACTGCACCTTTGCTCCAGCTTCAACCGCTTTCTTCACAAGTGTTTGGCACTTGGCCAAATTGGCCGCCATACTCGCTGTTGAGCATAGTTGCCCCACGGCCTATCGGAGGGTCAGTGAAGAGAGATTTAGAAAGTGGATTTCACGCTGTATCTACTGTACTTACAGCAACGACCATATCTACTTCTTGGATTTAAAGTTGAAATATTTTGAGTAGTTTGATAAAAAAAATTCCGGACGATGAAGGATTACAATACCTACCTACCTACTTAAGTGTATGTATAAGCGATGGTTGTTTGAGGTGAAGATAGCACCCGGCATCGGTTCACTTGCCCGATTCGGATTGGCTCTGGCTGCGCTTCAATGCGGAAAATAATTTGAAGAACGTCACTGACTGCACCAACAAACTACCTCTGTCGAAGATAGCCTGACTCGCACTCATCGAGTCATTCTATCGCGACAAGATGAAGAGCCTTCGAAGGGATTTTTCTTCTGACCCGCAGACTGCAAATGTTACGAGCAAAGTTTTTGTTCGCTCTACGAAAAGTGGCAAGGTGCAAAAGATTGTTCGAGAGCTCTACCTGAGACAGGATATTCCTTGTTCATCAAAATTATGCACAATATGCCCCTCAGTCGCCCCGACGGACGCGAATGGCAAGGGTAGGGAAAGCCTCCGCGATCTCGCTTGATTACATGGCTAATGTAAGATAGTTGCGCCTTTTATTCTATCCGAGCACCCCTCCGGCACGACTGCCTTTCCTCGCGGCCATTACCTTGTCCCGGATACGAATGCATTGCTGAACGGAATGGACCTTTTTGAACATACTGGAGCATTTTACGATGTTGTTATTCTCCAAACCGTCCTCGAGGAGCTAAAAAACCAGTCGTTACCCCTCTATAACCGCCTACTTGCCTTGATCAAAACCGACGAGAAACGCTTCTACCTCTTTTTCAACGAATTTCGCCTCGAGACACATGTTAAGAGGGGCCAGGATGAATCGATCAATGATAGGAATGACCGAGCGGTGCGGACTGTAGCCAAGTGGTATATGGACCATCTGCGCGCTACAACGAAAAAGAGCAAGAAAGAGAAATCTATACCAGCCATCGTCGTTATTACCGATGACAAGGAAAACTTACGCAAAGCGAAAGATGAGGGACTGACAGCCTTGTCATTATCTAACTATGTCGCAGGCTTGGAGGATGCTGACAAACTGCTCGATATGATCACCGAGTCCAGAGAAGCGCGGGAGACGAAGGGTGCCCGGGGTGAACTTTTCTATCCGGAATATTACTCGATGTCCAAGATAATGACAGAACTAAGGGCAGGAACGCTCCACCAGGGTATCTTCAATGTTTCCCCATATAACTATCTAGAAGGATCTGTCAACGTTGCCGCGTTTGATAAGCCTCTGATAATCCTGGGCCGTGATAATAGCAACCGGGCAATCTCTGGAGATGTGGTTGTCGTTCAAGTCCTTCCTAAAGAGCAATGGAAATCACCATCAACCAAGCTTGTGGATGAGGAAGCCGTCACAAAGAACGACAACCCCGAGGCAGGAGATAACGAAGCGGTAGTAACGGAAAGGGAACGCAAGGCTCTCCAGGAAGAAGTTAGACAAGCACATGGGAAGAATTCTGAGGGAAAGCCACAGCCAACTGCGAAGGTTGTTGGTGTCATCAAACGGAACTGGCGGCAATATGTTGGCACCGTTGACTCTGGCTCAACGGGCTCCCAAGCCTCCTCCGGTCGACGACAACAAAATGTTTTCGTTTTACCGATGGATAAAAAGGTCCCCAAAATTCGAGTTCGTACCAGACAAGCTGCAGACCTCTTAGGCCAGAGGATCCTCGTCACAATTGATGCTTGGGACCGTGATTCCAGATACCCAACTGGACACTTTATTCGATCACTAGGCGAGCTGGAGACGAAGGGAGCTGAGACGGAAGCTCTGTTACTTGAATATGATGTACAGTACAAGCCATTCCCGAAGACAGTATTGGACTGTCTTCCTGCTGAGGGCCATGACTGGAGAGTCCCACAAGACAAGGATGATAAGGGCTGGAAAGGAAGGCGAGACCTCCGGGAGCTCCTTATTTGCAGTATTGATCCTCCAGGTTGTCAAGATATCGATGACGCTCTTCATGCGCGCCCATTGCCAAATGGTAACTTTGAAGTGGGTGTTCATATTGCAGATGTGTCTCATTTTGTCAAGCCAAACAATGCGATGGACCTCGAGGCCAGCGTTCGTGGAACGACTGTCTATCTTGTCGACAAGCGTATTGACATGCTACCGCATCTCCTCGGTACAGATCTTTGTTCCCTCAAGCCGTATGTGGAGCGTTACGCCTTTTCAGTCCTATGGGAAATGACACCTAACGCTGAGGTTGTGTCAACCGACTTCACCAAATCGGTGATTCGCTCTCGCGAGGCTTTTAGTTACGAACAGGCGCAAATGCGTATCGATGACCCCTCAAAGCAAGATGATTTGACACAAAGCATGCGCACCTTGCTCCATCTTTCAAAGATCCTCCGTCAGAAACGTATGGATGCAGGCGCCTTGAACCTTGCATCGCCCGAAGTGCGAATCGAAGCCGACAACGACGAAGTCGGAGATCCCCTTACAGACGTCAAGACCAAGGCTATGCTTGCGACAAACAGTCTCGTGGAAGAGTTTATGCTTCACGCCAATATAACTGTTGCCTCCAAAATCTATGATGCTTTTTCTCAAACAGCGATGCTACGACGCCACGCCACTCCCCCTCCCCAAAATTTTGAAGAACTTATCACTCAGCTCTCCAAAAAGCGAGATATGCGACTGGACGTATCCAGCTCCCGAGCACTTGCGGACTCCCTTGACCAGTGTGTGGACTCTCAAAACCCGTTCTTCAACACACTCGTCCGTATCCTCGCCACCCGCTGCATGACATCTGCTGAGTACTTCTGTGCTGGGGCCCATGCTGAATCCGAATTCCGCCATTACGGTTTAGCTTCTCCTATCTACACCCACTTCACCTCCCCCATCCGACGTTACGCAGATTTGCTCGTCCATCGCCAACTCGCCGCTGCAATCGGCTACGAAGGCGAAGATGGTCGGGCCACTATCGAAGGCTCAATGACGCGCAATCGACTCGAGGATATCTGCCGCAATATCAACTACCGCCATCGCAATGCCCAATACGCTGGCCGTGCCAGTATCGAATATTATGTAGGCCAGGCGCTCAAGGCGCGCGGAGAAAAGCTTTTGGCGGACGGAGTGGACACTGGCATCGAAGAGGATGGTTACGTCATGCGTGTCTTCGAGAACGGAGTCGTAGTATTTGTGCCCCGGTTTGGCATTGAGGGTGTGGTGCGCTTGGAGGACTTCGTGCTCCCGGGTGACTCGGCGCTGAGATCTGTTGAGGAACGGCGTGAGCTGGTGGTCAGGAGGGAAAGCGACTTTGACAGTGAGGAGTATACTCTCGGGGTCTCGGACAAGGGACAATCAGAAAAGGAACGAGGGATGACCGTTGAACTTTTCCAGAGGGTCAAGGTTAATGTTAGTTCTGTGAAGGAAGAAAGTGGACGGGGTGCTGGTAAGAGGAGGGTCAGGATCCTCATCCTTGATACCCAAAAATAGGTCGGATAGAAAAAGCGATTTTTTTTTCTTTTATTGCTTGTAATGCATGAATGTTGGGATCCTATACATCATATTTAAAAGTTTGTGCCCGAGTTAGTATATTTAGACTACCGGCCTACATAACTAGGTACGTAACGCAAGTACCTACCTAGGTATACTACAGGTATAGGTAGGTAGGTACCTATTTACTTCAGACAGATGACCTGGGTACCTACCTACCTAAGAATGTACAGGCTTAGACCAATCAGTGTCTCTCAGTGCATAGATAGAATACCCCTAGGTATGTACTGTACAGTACCTACATGGTAGACAACGTTTTATTCACAAGTTGTAGCACCCAAGTAAATACATCAATTTAAAGAGGGGTATGGTGATTCTCATTAAGTAGTTACATAATTATATATATTTTCTCTTTTCAAAAGGGGAACTCTAGACATGTACAAGTGAAATAAATTTATACTTTTTTAATGGCGACCATTCGACGCAGCAAGACAGGGGGAGACCAGATTGATGTAGTTGTACTGGACTCGGACTCGACAGGTGGAAGAACATGGCTATTCTGGGCCTTAGGCATTCCTGCACCTGTTTCCTTTTCATCTATGGGTGTAGCGGGAACGGCGGCGGCGGCGGTGGTGGTGGCAACCATGTCTTGCTTGACACGGATATCATTACCTACTTTCCAGCCGCGAACAAGCCAGAGACAGAAGGCAGCGGCAATGTACATAAGACCCGTGAAGACCTGGACATGGAGGTAGACGGAGTCTGGGGCGTTGTTATCGCGCAGGAGAAGGGCGATGGGTTCAGCGACGGTGGTTGGGGCGACGAGGATGATCCATGTGATGCTGAGACCGCTGGGAAGGTCCTTGAGACCGATGATTTCAGCAAGGACAGGGGTGACGGTGGCCCAGTAGGTACCGGCGACGGTGCCGACGAGGACGGAGAAAAAGGAGACAAGACCCATACTTCTAGCGAAGGTCCAGATGAGGAGACAGAAGAGGCCACAGAAGAAGGAGAGGACGGTGGCGACATTGATGCGACCAAGTTTGTCGCTGAACATGCCGACGAAGGGACGACCGAGGGCCTGGCCGAGGTTGAGGAGGGCGCTGACGATACTGCCTTGGTGGGCAGACAGACCGACGGAGAGGGAGAAGTTGGCCATGCTGAAGATGACGGCGACGTAGCCGAGCATGGTGAAGATACCCCAGCCGAGGAAGAGGAGTACTTCAGGCCGCTTGAGTAAGGGGAAATGGAAGGCCTTGTATCGGCTTCCGATGGCTTGGTTGCGGTCTCTGAGGAGGTTTGCGCACACCAAGTTGACACAGCAGGCTATGATGCCGAGGATTCGAAATGCCCAGCTGAGTCCCCAGCGGGGGATAATTGCGCCCACGGCGAGGGAGTAGATGAGGCCTCCCAGGCCGGATCCAGCGGCGTTGATGCCCATGGCTAGACTTCGTCGTCGATGGAACCACTGCGGGGTTATTCCGACGCTGCCTACAAAGAGGAAGCCCATGCCGATCCCGAAGCAGGCACCTTGGCTGAGGAAGATCTGCCATCGCTGTGTGACGAAGGAGGATGATATGAGGGATAGAGTTTCGAAGAAGACGCCTATGTTGAGTACGACCCGGTTTCCAAGGATGTGGATAAGAAAGGTTGCAAGAGGAGCTACTAAGAGGGCGCACGAGATGCTGAGACCACCAGTAAAGGCGTACGCAAGAGCCGAGGTGTTGGGGAAAACATCGTGGGATAGGTAGTGTGAAAGGAAAACACCATAGCTCTGTAAGTTTTCGGGTGGTTAGTATAGGGCTGTATGACTCGACGCAATGCGTCTGCCTATATGGCGCGCGCGCGCGACAGAGAGAGAGAGAGAGAGAGAGAGAGAGAGAGAGAGAGAGAAAATAAGACGGAGCACCCACGCTATTGATTCCCCAGGTATGGGCATTAATCCAAAAAACAGCGGCGACACAGACCCAACCATAGCCACCATCTGGAGGTAACCCCTGCTCGGACTCTACCTTGTGAGTCTTTGAGCCGATCTCAGGATCTAACTCTGGGCGAGATCCTTCTCTACAGGACTCTTGAAACCTTGGATCGTGATCATACTCACGAGAGCGAATTATATCGATTGGAGTATTATCTGCCATTTGGGATACACTGTGTGTTTTGGTCTGTATTAATATATCGCAAGGGCTGGCTATTTTATAATTCTCTCTCAAGTATAAGTGATCTCGATTAGGGGTCTTGGAATATAAAAGTTTAATCGAAGCATTAAAAATAGAGATGAGGTATATAAAAGAGAGAAAGAGAGCAGAGGAGGTTGTAAGGTAGATACAGGGCAGCAACAGGCCCCGAAGAGCGCTCCTCAAACTCGATGTGTCATGTATTCCCCCTCCCAGAAGAAAAAAAAAAAAAAAATAGGAAATTATCTGATAATATCAACCAACCCAGCGAACTAAGATTTCTTGGCCACCCCCAAGGTCGGCGATTAGTCCGACTAGAACGAGGACATTATTGGTCTACACGGCCGGGACAGCCTTGGGTTTGGACCCATGGAACAGATGAATCCGGCACCGCTGCCGATTAAGCGGTGCGGAGTCTGGAGAAGGGCGATGGCTCGGTTCATAGGCAACTAACCACTAGTTAGTCACCTTCTAGTGGATGAGAAATGAACATGAACAAGGGGAAGAGGGGTTGTTGATCCGAGGTGATCTGACAACGGGGGGAGGGACGATGTCAAGCTGTTTGCAGTGATAATGATATAGCCACCCTTGATATACTCCTATCAAAGTTCCGACCTATTATGATACTATAGAAAAATTTCGGAAGAATATCTCACCAGTCACCACACATTAGCCGCAAGTTAATATTAACTATGCTGGTTTAAGGTAGGTTGCCGGAGTTATCTAAATTCCACTTAAACTAAGGAAGTAGATTAGGGCTCAGCTGAGTCATCTCCACTCTCCCCGCGTGGCTCCCTCTCTTTGTTTGCAGTGTTTGTTTTGCAGTGTTTTTTTGGGCCGCGGTACGATTTCGACAGGATTACAATACCTGATGATAATACGTAATACACTACTGACGGTAACTAAGCGTATTTTATCATGATCAGTGGTCATAGCTCCTCCTCCTGTTCCTGTTCTCTCCTTCTTCTGAGGATCTAAGTTCTTCTTAGTTCTACTACCCCCCTTCCTCTGTTTACATCTCTGTTTACATCACAGATGAAACAATCATGATGACTTCTTATCTATTCTAATCCATTAATCTCCCTAGAAAAAACTAACTTCTCTCCTTCATGAATGGAATTGCAGAATCTCTCCTTCTAGTTCATTCCATAGTTGCTTTTTTTTTCCCTTTTCCTTTCTTCTCCCAATCCACACCCCAGCCACCTTCTCGAAGCTCATTGGCCCTCATCGCGTAGTTACACCACTGACTTCATACCTAAGTACTACAGCTCCAACAGATCATCATCTATCATTCCAGTTCATCTTTCAATCCTCCTCACTCTTCCTTTCTACTATTCTACTTTCATTGATATGACTTTTGGATGAAAATTGTCTGCTTTCCATGATGCTTCATCGCTCTCCTCTTCAACATCGGGCAAAAGATGCCCAACGGAGGGTTACTCCTCCAGGCCCCTCATACATGTCAAACGATCAGATCGGTGAGTGCATTGTTGGCCGAATCTTGGCATTCTCCGGTATTTTGACAGTAGTAGTTATGGTGTAACCATCCCAAACGTGCATTCTTGTCTCTTCCTTTTTTCTATTTTTATTTTTTTTTCTTTGATGGTTGGATTTAAACAGACTTTTGATTTGTTTAATTGTTTCTTTTTCTTCCTTTTGACCTCGAAAATACTAACATGGCTGGTGATTTCCCCGATGCAGCAACTTACCTGAATGACTTGCGTACAAATCGCCCCGTACGTCCAGGTGGATCCAGACCTTTCCCGATCAAATCAACAGAGTCGTCCTCCAATTCTCGTGAAGATCTACCGCCACGAGCAACCTCAGCGATGTCGACTTACAGCCATTCAAGAATTCCTTCAGCTGCGCCGCCGCCAGAGATCGATCGCCCTCGTGCTGCTAGTGCGCTCTCCAACCATCGGCCAATTTCCTCCCGGGAGTCCTTTAGAAGCTCAGTTGGACGTCCTCTAGCCCAAGAACCTAGGATTGTTCCTGTTCGAAAAAATGTGTCCCCAACCCGAGTTTACTCTTCTCGGATCCCCACTAGTCCTGGCCCTAAGTCTCCCTCTGGTACCACCTCCCCATCCGCCACTTATCAAGAGAGCAATCAGCGACGGATAGAGAAGGAGGAAGCGAGATCCCTACGGGACGCATTGCATGAGATGGATCTCCACGAAGATATCCGCATTCACCAGGATGCTCAGGATGAGGCCACAGAGCTCGTCTGGATGCATCAAAACCCTGGGGTTCCTTACAAGAATCCTTATGCGCCTTATCGTAATCCCGATGTGGAAAAGCCTCGCCAAGATCCCGAGCCCCAGAACCATTCGCAGGAGAGAAGTCACGGATTCCGAAACTCATGGCGCGAGAGTCATCGCCTATCGCTCAGAGGCCGCTCGCAAAGTCGTGGTGGCAATGACACGGGCCAATCTGATGTAAACGATGAAAGTCCAAGCAAAAAGAATGACATCCCGCGAAAAAACCTGAAAGTCAATTTTGCATTACCACAGGAGCAGAGTCAGGGGCCGAATACAGCTGGAAGTTATAGGTTAGGCCTTGTCGGTGTCGACCATGAGTCATCCAAAGGCATTTTTAGGAATCCAAACGACCAAATCTATGAGGAGCCGGCTGGCTCTTTCCGCGAGCGCGAAGAGGAACGATCGAGATTCTCAAGGTCGGACTCATCAGCCCTAAGGTCGAAACCACGGAATGCTGTCCCTCAAGGATCTCGACCCCTTCCTAGTCGCTTCAGTAGCATTCCCTTCGTGGACAAGCTCTCTCGCTTTGAGATTCACAAACACCCTCCAACCCAGTCGAAAAATCCAGAGTACAAGACCAATGAACCAACTCCCCAGCCATCTCCCAGTACTACCTCAGGAGACAGCCAGCCAGTTCCCACTAAAAATGGGATTGAGATTCGAAGTGACGATATTCGGGCAGCTACGAGCAAAAAGCGAACAGATCGAAGCACCAAGTTACCCATGCCCACAGCTGTAAGTGATCGGGCTGGCCGGCCAATCGTGAGTTTTGATCCAACTTGGAAGCCGGTTGAGGCTTCTACTCCGCCAAAACAGAGTGAAATTCCCGATATCCAGGTTTCTAATCCAGTTCCTCCTGCACCTGCGATCGAAGTCTCTGAGCCCCAGTCGGTTCCTGTCATCAATCTACCAGATGACAAACCGCCAACTATATCTGAGATGAGTAAGCCATCTCCAAGTCCCAAGAAGAACCAGAAGTTTTCACCCAGTCCGAAAGGCAATCGACGGTCTAGCTCTTCTTTCAAGAGATTCATGCCATCGGCGCAAGACCGTTGGCTATCTACCTACTCACGCGCCGGTGTTCCAACCGCCAAATGTGAGGCCTGCTCACTCCCGATTGCTGGAAAGATTGTAACTGCTGCCGGGACACGCTTTCACCCAGAATGCTTTACTTGCCACCATTGCCACACTGCACTAGAGTGTGTTGCCTTTTACCAGGAGCCGGAGAGTAAGCGAGAGGAGCGACTTGCGGGAACTTCGAAACACGACGAAGAGGCCTGGTTATTGAGATTTTATTGTCATCTAGACTTTCATGAATTGTTTAGCCCAAGGTGCAAAAGTTGCAAAACACCTATAGAAGGAGAAGTGGTTGTAGCCTGTGGAGCTGAATGGCATGTTGGCCACTTTTTCTGCGCACAATGTGGTGATGTATGACTATCCTTCCCCTGTTTATTGCACGAATGCCTGCTGACCCCCCGTCAATAAATAGCCCTTCACAGCAGACACTCCATTTGTGGAAAAGGACGGTTATGCCTGGTGCTTGCAATGCCATTCCCGCCGAACCGCTCCCCAGTGTGCAGGCTGCAAAAAGCCGGTCGAAGACGATGTAGTAATCACTGCCGTTGGGGGGAAATGGCACGACCAGTGTTTTGTCTGCCATGAATGCGGTGATGGGTTTGGTCCTGAAGGTCGATATTTTGTCCGAGAAGGTGAGCCTAGGAGAACTGCCAAGGGCCGTATAATCGGAGGCCCTGTTCAGCTGGCGGTTTGTGAACGATGCGAAGGCATACGACTCAAATCATCTCCAAGGTCTTGATTCTTGTTATCATATTATTACATACAGCCCACTTTCAGACCGCAATCTCTGGAACTAATGAATGATGCGATTTTTATCCCCTTAACTGGGATTTGTTATGCATTTAGTGGCCTTTGTCATGAGTTAGATGTCTACTTTTTGTTTTATCCTTTGTTTCTTTTATTTTTCTTATGTTTTGTGTCTGTTCCTGGTCTTGTTTCCAGTTTGGCATTTAGAATGATGCATATGCGCAAGCGGGCTTTCTATATATACGTTCAACTTAAGTGAAGAGTCGTTTGAAAGGATTCCTTTCCAGGGTAATAACGAAATCAATAATGCGAGGGCTAGAAAATTATTTCTTTGATGGCAACACTAGGAGGACATGGAGACACTTAATTCTAGAATGTACTTTCTAATTTAATAGAAATATTTAGCATATATATTCCAACACCTCTAGAAAAAAAAATAAAAAATAACAGAAAACCATAAACAGTATCAAAAGTGCAGGGAGAAACAAGAATAATAGAAATACTACATCAAATAAGCTAAGCCCACTCCGGATCCTCCCTTCTCCTAAAGACAGCAACATACTTATTCCCTTTATTCCTTGTCACCTTTTTCCCTTCCTCTGTAGACTCCCTCATGACTTGCACACACTCATCTCTTTCCAACTCCTCCTCAGTCAACCTATCAAACAGCTCCTCCGACCCAACCCCCTCACCTTCTCCATCCATATCCACATCAGTGTCTGCATCTGCATCCACCCTCTCACTCTGCTTGGCAAAATGTCTCAAAATCCAAAAATGATACTCCTCCACATCGGTGATAGTGTAGAGTAAACCGCCTGGTCGCAACGCATATGCATATTCAGCATTTAAGGACTTGGCGATGATGCGCGCCTTATGCTTCCGTGCCTTGAAGTGGGGGTCGGGGAAACAAATGAAGATTTTAGAGAGCTGGCCGCGGGCGAAGAAGTTGGGAAAGAACTTCATGGTGTTTGCGCGGAGGGCGGAGATGTTTTGGTATCCTCCGGGAATGAGGCTAGTAGTGGTTTCTGTTGTGGAGGGAGGGGCAATGGTTGAGGTTGCGGGGGAGTCTTCGGTGGTGTCCACTGGGGAAGGAGAAGGTGCAGGAGGTGTAGACGAGGTGGCGGTGGAGGAGGAGGAATTGGTAGCTTTAAGATGTTGTTGTTGGGAGCGGAGGGCTTTTATGCGAGAGGTGAGGTATTCGGTTACTTGGGCGCGAATTTCCATTCCTATGTGCTGTTGTTAGAAAAGTTTCTCGCGCATTGTTTTCCATTTTCTTAGGGTGTTTAGGATATTTGAGATGTAATGAATATGTAGAAACAAAGGAAGCGTGAAAGAGAAAGAAAAAATGGGGGTTGTATCACGTACCAACCATCAAGGTATTTGGCAGGACTGGGGCAAGTCCTACGAGTAACCCACCAAAGCCGCATCCGATATCAACGACCTCGACATCCTTGAGAAGCTTGCGGTCACCCTTGAGGGTTGTCTGAGTGGGGTTAGGGTCCACAAAGGCAGGGAAATGGGTGCTCCAGTTCATGTGAGCTGGGCTGAGGGGGCTATATGAATTCAAATTTGTTTAGTTACTTGCGCTACAGCTCGCTTTTCTGATCGAGAGAAAATGAAGAGAGGGGTGCATCGAGAGCAATGTGTTTTGTCTTGTCTCCCCGAATTGGTTTGACACAAAGGTATCACAGCAACGTATTCGTGAAGGAAAACATACTACTTCAAAAGATGGTCGGAGAAAACATTGGCATGAGCTCGTTGGCGATAGTATTTCTTCCGTGGCAGTTCGAGGAGCACGGTAGTGGGGGAGGGTGTGCCTTCACCTGAATCGGTATTTGGAGTCGTAGCTTGAGCAATCTTCTTGCGGAATTCCTCTCGTTTTTGGCGTTTAGCAGGCGCACCAGTCATGGTGAAGGTATGGGTGGTATAACTAAGGTTAGGTTGGGTTGAGTTGGGACGGATTGTGAAGGTGAAAGTTGATTGAAGCGTGGATGAAATCACTTTTTTTTTTTTTTCTTCCCTCTCGTTTCTCTTCGGAAGGTGGAAAGTTTCCCCGCATTTCCTGGCGTTCTCGTTCTTATCATCATCCACAACCAACTCAACACCCACTCTTTCCTCTAGAACCATTAAATAATTTAACTATTCATACCACTTGAGAGAAAGGCCATAACCAGCAGTCTATTATCCGAAAAGAAAATGACCTCCTCATTCCAACAACCACCCTCGACGCCCTTCCAATTCCCCTCGAACTACACCTTCCCCCCCTTCTTCTCCCTCCAACCAAATAGCACAACCCGCAACTCCCAGTTCCAGAATTGGTCCGTGTTGATCCAAGACTGGTGTCGCCATCATCGCATCTACAAGATATCTCTGATCGAGGCTATCGAATCCCCACTGTTCAACAATACCAAGCTCCGGAAACGATTGTCGTTGAATGATGCACGGCTAGTGCTGGACTGGATGGCCAAGGGACAGGAGGAAGGTGGGGGTGGAAGACGTGCAGAATGGACTGATGGCGCAAATAAATCTACGGCTTGGATCTGGTGGAAGCGACCAGAAGAGTGGGCAGAAATCGTGGCGGACTGGGTATGTTTCTATATTCCATTTACCTGTGCGGGTCTGCTGCTGATGGATGCGAGTTGTTGGACACAGGTTGAGAACACGGGACAGAAGAACGTTGTCCTAACGGTCTATGAATTGATCGAGGGTGAAGGAACTACGACGCAGGGTAAATTGCAACCATCAATCGCCTTCTCTAACTGAGTGGACCTAAACTGACGGACCTAGAATGGCATGGCATGGATACAGATATCATGCTCAAATCCCTGAATGTCCTCGTCAAACGAGGCAAGGCACAGGTTTTTGGCAGCGAGGGTCAGGAAGGAGTCAAGTTCTTCTAAACAAAGATCCGATTTCTCACGAGTCGGCCATTTCGAATCTTTACCGCCCAGTGCGGTGGTGCAGCCATCTGCACCTGTAAATACGGGAATATACACAAAGAATGGCCTAAACATAAAAGTAAAAATACCTAGACATCCCGGACGAACCGCTGATAAACAAAAATGAATCAACAAAAACAAGCCAAAGCCGAGTCTGCCTACTCCTCTTCCTGGCTGGCCATCGCCTCGTTCAGCTCATATTCTTCCGCGGAACGTAATGATTGCGACATGGCGATGTCAAGAAGCCAATCGACGCGAACTATTCGCGGGGTTTTGCCCATGCTCTGGACCATCTGTCGAAATCGCGGCCATAATTTTTGGTGATCAGCGGTTATGCTACTGAGAAGATAGACCTCCTTGCGACTGGGGTCATCTGCCTCGCTCTCGTCGTCACTTTCTTCCCGCTGGCTCTGGTATGAAACACGTCCACGAAAGAGGGAGCATTCGCCACCGTTGGAAACGACGATGGATTTGAAAGTATCAAACCCCCCGCGGATACTTTCAACGCAGTATACTTGATACCCTTGAAGGAGCTTGTTTTTGTTCTTCTTGGCATTAGTATTGGATTTCTTGAGAGTGAACCCAAACCGTTTCTCTGCCGTCTTGTCCTCAAGGAGAAAATCGGTGGGGTCTAGAAGTTCACCCTTTTTGAGACACTGTGTAATAAATTCGACATCAAGAATTACTGGCCCATATGCAAGCGCATTGACGAACTTGGGGGTTCGCAGGATGGACGGGGCGGCGACATGAGAGCATTTTTGCGCATCTTGCACAACCATGATTCCAAGTTCCCGAAGTTGTCGCTATCCGAGTGTTAGTTAATTTAGTTGAACATAATTACCTGCCTGGTAGAAGTCTCATAGGGTAGACGCACCTTGTCTGTATCCTCTTTCTTCATGCTCCCCACCCATTTCTGATAACCAGTGATAAGTAAATGCATTGATATGGGAGGCTTCGACTTTTTATGTCTCTTTGTATCAGCCGCATCCTCTTCATCTGTCTCATTTTCTGCCTCTAGTGATCTCCGCTTCTTGCTATTGCCAAGTGCTATTCGATCCTCATCAGACTTTCGTCTACCACCGTAAATGACGCCGCCCACACGCTTCTTCTCCTTCTCATACAGCGCAATATCTGGTGCTATTTCTTGAAGTTTTGCGGCGGCGGCCTCTTTTGATCGGCGACTACTTGTAGAAGATGGGGTGTCGTTTTCCTTTCCTTCAGATGTTAGTCGGGCACGAGCCGGGGTTTGTAGATTTCTTGTCTCAGATATCTTTCTTGACTTTTCGGTGGCTTTTGGCGTAGCATTTCTAGTGCCCGAGCTTATTTCATCATCTGCATCCATCGCCTTTGTCCGAGGAGGTCGCATAGAAAGTGGCTCCTTTCCGGAGACTGTGTTTTGATCCTTACTTTGCATTGCCTTCCGGGGACTCGCAGAGGCGGGAGCTGACTCCTCTGATGAAAAAAAGATACTCTCGAGAACAGATTTGTCTAGTTGCGTTTGGCCGACGACCTCGCCCAAATTGGTCCTCCTCGGAAAATGGGTATAGCGGGGGTCAGAGACGGACTGGAGTTTCCACTTGGCGTAACTTTCTTCTAGCCAAAGGTGATTTACAACGTGCAACCCCCAATCTTTTGCAGCAGAACACTTCTCGCTATTCCCGTGGGCAGTGACTAGATGGGTGTTCTCTTGTTTTAGAGTTTTAGTACACTCAGCACCGGTGGCAGTGATCAGATTTTCTAGATAGGCCCGGGCCTCTCCAACGTAATTCGATAAACTGATCTTGAGCCCCTTGAACCCAGGGATTCCATCTCGTGAAACTGGATAGTGTAGCAACCGTCGGTAGGGGGAGGTCCATGTATTGTAGGTTATCAAATGATAAAGCCATGACAGGTTGCCGACATCCCTATTCAGCCTTGACGCCAAGCGATAGGCAAACCCTTCTCTATACCGACAAATCAAGATGTTTGCTTTCGCAACATCAGGTGTAACCACGCCTCCTCCCCCCTTGATGAGTTCGGCGATGGCCTCTCGCAAATGTGAGCCTATCCCAAGATCTGGAGAGAGCATGACGGATTTCCCCTGAAAGACGTTCAGAATGGGTCTCGACTGGGGGGATGCGATGGGTGTAGGCAGTGTAGATGGCTCTGGTGTCGACGCTCCTATGATATCTCGGTTCTCTGAAGAGCGAATTGGAGCATCGGGTGCGGCACGGAGGATTTCAGGATCGGGAAGGGTGTATGGACGCTCGTCGATACGCCGTCCAAGTTTCAAGCAGTCATCGAACCTATTACACAAATATTGTCAAGAGGAGTCAATTTCTTGGATTCAGTGGGCAACCTTACCAGTGAGGAAGAACAATTTTGATCTTTAACTTCCTTTGAGTGATTAATCGAGCCTTGTCAGAGTCCATGGTCAAATCGACGAGGTGAGTGACCATCTGAGTGACCCTAGAACTATAGAGACCACCTTTTGCCAACACCCCGCCAAGAATCGCATCCTTATCGCCTTCTGGGATATCTCCGCAGGTAACGACAACGTCATTTAAGAATAGTCGCGGGTCAGGGCTATATTGGCGTGGATTGGCGAGCTTTCTCTTGCTCAATGAGGCTTGCATCCAGTGGGGCTTCACAACAGGAATTAAAGCATCTTTTGCGGCATCGAACGCAGGGAAGTCGACAGTACAGGACATAAGATGGGTGAATTCAGCCAAATCGGGGAAGTCCGCTGGAGGCTCGTAGATGACAGGCTCGGCGCCATTTTCTTCCAGAGTTGAGGCAAGCTAAAAAAATCCCACAAGGTCAATATCTAGTTGATAACTCACTAATTAATCGAAAAGGGGGAGGGAAGGTAGGTGAGAAGAGTACAAACCTGATGCGCTGTGTCCAGACTTAGATCTTTGGAGCATATTATACAGATCTTGCACTGGTCAAAGAGTAGAAACCCTTCCTCCGGAGGGCCCATGTTGCGAGCAGCGTTATAGTGTGTGTGCTGGCGGTCTCCCTTACTGTTTTGTGGATGATAATAAGTAGAAAACGAGCTATTTAGGGGCTCTCGAGGGGAAATAGGAACGCTTAGTTGAACCTGGGGGTTCTTTGTCATTTTGGACTGGTAACAAATGCGACGCGCTTCTCAACGCGCCGGCACGACACCAGGTCACGTGGTGGTCATAGAACTTCACCCCAGACGTGCTGAGGGGGCAGCCATTTGGATCCATGAGAAGCATTCACACTTATCGTCGTTTCTCCCGTCGGGTTTTGATATATACACAATTAGTCAATCAGGTTTATTCGATTCAAGGATATCCGGGCTTAATTTACCCAACAGCACTCAAGGTATCATATCATGTCCCCTTTACAGATGGGGGGAGCCTCGGCTCACTCCCACTTCTCGGCAAGCATTGATTCGGATGCTTCCGATACCCCAGGCCTGCGGGTCAACCCCCCATTCATTCTTAAGAAGTCCGGGTCCCAGCGCTAGAATTACGATTTCCCCAGTTCCAGACCCCAGGATAGAGAATAGATATTATGTCGTCTTCGGGCCCCTTTCGCATTGTCGAGCATATTGTCCCCACCCAGCATATTCGGGAGTATCCTGGAGCTACCGCTGGTGAACAGGAGGATGCATTGAATCTGGTGGTGAAGCAATATATCCCTTTGGATAATCCAAATCCACAACCAGGGGATGTTACAATCCTCGCTGCACACGCGAACGGTTTTCCTAAGGTAGGGTCCAACCTCTTTTAACTTTATAAAAAGAACAGTACCCTCAAGACCTATTTGTCTTTGCATTACCGGGGGAGGACCAAGCATTCTAGAACTAACCAACTACTGCGGCATCAGGAACTCTATGAACCTCTCTGGGAAGATATTCACGCACAGTCCAAAAAGAATGGGTTTCGGATTCGGAGCATTTGGATGGCAGATGTGGCACACCAGGGACAAAGCAGCGTAGTTAATGAAGATCTTTTAGGAAATGACCGTAAGTCACTTATGCTCTATACAAACCCGTTGAATGCAGGACAGCTAACAAGATCTGGAAAACAGCTAGCTGGTTCGATCACCCACGAGATCTGCTTCACCTTGTCAATGTCAAGCGCAAGGAGATGCCCCGTCCGATCATTGGCGTCGGACATAGCATGGGCGGCTGTCACCTGTAGGCTCTCTTTTTCCCTTGCATACTCACTCCACTTCTGCAGCTATCGCTAAACATCTATTCATACAATCACAGAGCGCAACTCTGTCTCATGCACCCACGTCTTATTCACACCCTCGTTCTCCTTGACCCTGTGATCCAAAGACAAACAACCCAACTTGACGTCACTGATCTCGGTAAACAAAAACTCGTAATCGCCAAAACCACCCAACTCTCCACCTACAGACGGGATCTCTGGCCATCCCGAAAAGCCGCCGCGGAGGGCTTTAAAAAGAATCCCTTCTACCAAGCCTGGAACCCACGTGTTCTTGATCGTTGGATCCAGTACGGTCTCCGTGACCTCCCTACAGCTATCCATCCCCTTGACGATAAGTCGCAAAACAACCAAGACCCACCAGTTACCCTCCGCACAACCCTCCACCAGGAAGTTTTCACATTCTCCCGACCAAACTACGACGGACCCCCCGGATTTGCCGTGCCCGTCAATAAAGTAACCCACCCGGACCTCGACCCAGATCATCTAGGTTCATGGCCCTTCTACCGACCCGAACCATCTCGCGTCTTCGCACAAATCCCGCACCTCCGTCCTAGCGTCTTGTACATCTTCGGCGGCAAATCCGACATGTGCTCTCCCACCATGATGACGGATAAGCTGACCCATACGGGTACGGGACTAGGTGGCAGCGGTGGTGTTGCCGCTGGCCGGGTCAAGGATGTTTTCTTTGAGGACTTTGGACATCTTCTTGCCCAGGAAGCCCCTGTACAGTGTGCAGAGGAGGCTGGTAAATGGCTTGGGGCAGAGTTGCAGCGGTGGCGCGAAGAGGAGCAGATGTTCCGGGAGCAATGGAATCGCAAGTCGAAGATCGAGAAGATCACGATTGATTCACGATGGAAGGAACATGTTCCGGCCCCTGTACGCCCAAAGAAGGATTCTTCCAAGGCAAAGCTGTAAGGTACTTGACTAGAATCTCTGGTTTATTCTTAAGGCCCATGGCCTTTTTTGTACATACACACATACAAGTCTACTAGAATAGCATGTATTTTTTGGCTCCCATATTCCTTTTTTGCCTTATTGTCATCATTGGCAGCCAAGAGCAAACAAGCTTGCGAATTTAAGAACACTAAGTAGCGATCACATCAATTCTTTTATTTCTCATTCCCCGTTCTATAGATGAAGTGAAATCCCGATTCCATCGGAATTAATGTCTATAAACGATTTACATTGGACCCTTCCCCAATAAAAATGCAAGCACACAGACAAAAGGGAAAATAAAACATGAAGAACAGAACAAAAGAAAGGAAAAAATCTCACCAACTAGTTAAAGAACCAGTTATCCAAGACAAGAGAACGCCAAAGGGAGGGAATAAAAGGGTCTCTAGTAATATGAAACAGGAAAGTAAGTAGAGAGGTGGTACCTTGTAAGGTACCCATTTACCTTAACCTAGTCTATCTCAAAGAGATTTATTATTTGCCGATCCGTTTTGCTCAGGCGTAATGCGCACAATTTCAGGAATATTCCAAATTCGAGGCCACCAAAGATAGAATTCCTCCTGCCGGTTGTTTAAACAGTGGCGTAGCCAGATACCCCATACGAGGTAAAGATATGCACCGACGCCGGTCATTAAATGCCTAGGTATTGTCATCCGTGAGTAGCGCGAAGGAGGGGCTTTAGTTTGAAATGGATGAAACGTACCACCAACCATGACCCTCAAGAATAAGACCCCATGGAAGCCCCACTTGCCGCCGCCATCCGCGGATCGTACTACAAAAGTGATTATCCAGATTCCAGATCAGGAATCCCCCCAGAAACATACTTAATCCATACCCGACCATGAACCACATAGTGTTAAGGATTTTCATATCACGGGTGTTTTCGTAATGCTGGATTTCCTTGGATGGGACAGGCAACCCCTGCTTTTTCCGCGCTAAACGGTCCTCCTCGGTCGAATGCCTCAAAGATGGACGAAGTGTCACCTCCATCGTGTAAATGCTCCGCAAGACTATAACTGTCGTTAGAAGAGCATATGCGCTCTGGTGGAACGTAGGATCTTGGAGGTAATGGTAGTAGAGGGTTATGAATACTGCCAAGCTAGCTAGAGAGACTCCTAGGCAGATTTTGTATCCTGTGGGTTTTGAGTAGGAGAATAATGCATAGCACATTAAGCATGTGGTATAAATCATGGAGAGTTCATCGACCAGTTGCATGGGATCTGTATAGATCAAAGAGAAATGGTCAGCGATTGCAATATTTTATTACCACCCCAAATTATGGACAAGACGAAATGATGAGAGAAGTGAATGTAGGCGGGGCATACACTTGAGGGTGGAGTGGAATAGAAAACTGCCTGTTCCGACCACAAGATAGCCATAGTAAGCCACCTGGAATACAGAGTCATGTCCATGGCGTCGACAGTTTAAGATACCCTTTACCCCCAGTGACATGAAGAGTAAGTTTGTTAGGGTGTTAACAATCTCTGCAGAGTAAATTGTCGCATAGTAGTCCTAATACAGGTGCGCGGAGTGACGGTTAATTCTAAGGAAATTGATATAGTGGAGAAGCAAAAAGAAGAGAGAGGGAAAGCAAGCCAAAAGAAAAAAAAAATAGCAAACGAAACAAGGACAATTACATACTTCTTCGCACCAGTTCAGGGTTGAAGTGACGGGAGTCCAATACCCATCCCGGGAAGGTGGATATGGAATAAAGGGAAATGAAAGCATTCTAAACGGAGATGCAGGCTCTCCGGGGAGAGGGATGGAGAAGAAGGGATTTGATGACCGCTCCTTTGATTGCGCAATCGATAACTAGGCGCGAGAGGGAGCGAGGAGATGGAGATGGAGATAGTAGATGGAAGAAGAGGGAGGGGGAGCGAGGAGGTTTACAAAAACTAAGACAAACCATGGTACCTGGGGATGGGGGGCGAGGGCAAAAACAACGGCTTTATTACTTCAGCAGGAACAGGAACGATAACATTGTCTGGGCCTGACGTCGGTTTCTGGGTATTTCTTACGACGACCTGTCTTGGTCCATGGTCCATTAAGCACCGATTGGCCCAGCGAATCCTGCCGAATAGAGGAAGTACCAATAAGTTCCAAGTTGGTCACTTGAGGTATACAAGGACGGTTACTCAGTAGGTATGTACCTACTAGTTACTTATTACCAGGTATGCTGCTTGCATCTTTATGCATTCAGTTAAGGAATTTTATGCATCTATCCGACTCACTCTGCCCGAATTTCAACTTGAGACATTAGTCTTACTTGGTTTGATCATCGCCTAGATAGACTGTTTGTAAGACTTAATAGTCCTGTTATCTGCCTGACTTTCTGTACCCATTGTAATTAATTCGCTGGTGGCAAATGGGCAAATGGGGAACTCAATCCTTGGCATTTGCAGGTATAGAGTCTAACAATTTTACAGTACTGCCTACTACGTAGTACCTATAGTAATAATACCAACTCCGTACCAACGTTGGTAGGTAATTTTTGGGGTACGAATCCATATGGGTCCATGTGGCGAGTGGTAGCCAATAATCATCGACTCAGCCCCAAGAACTTGATGACCTCATCAACTACAGAGGAAAATACTACCTAACCTCACCTTATTTGAGTTGGATACCCTCATCTCCGCATCCGCCGTTAGCCTCCTGTTGCTCTTCACACTCTCTTTTCCTCCTTTCCTCCTCATTTTCATTATAATTTCTAATCCTATCTCCTATAATGCACTCATTATATTCTCAAACGTGACCGTAATTCGTCCTTGCACCACTTAGATAATTGACTCATTTATCGAACCTATTTTGATCTGCTCTGCCTATCGAGGATAAGAGACCGGGCACTTTCTGTACGGTAGAAACCCGCGGAGCATCATCCTGTAGACAGCCACCAGAAATATGTCAAGCAATACAGCCATTGCCGTTCCGCAGGCTAAGACTACGTCAAAATGTATGATATTCTTTCCCTCATCATAATTTTTCCTTTTTCCTTTCTTTTTTTTTTTTTTAACCCTTCCCTCCGATTTATGCCATGCCATTAGATGGGTCTATTTCCAACCTCACTAATTTTCCTTGTTAGCCTCCAAAACTACATTTCATTTCGGTGCCGGTCTTCTCTCGGGTCTCACATCTTCAATACTTTTACAACCCGCAGATCTACTGAAAACCCGAGTCCAGCAATCTGGGCAAACCGCATCCCTCCTTCCCACACTTAAAGCAATCCTCTCATCACCTCATCCTATTCGCAGCTTATGGCGGGGTACAATTCCGTCTGCTTTGCGTACCGGTTTTGGATCCGCATTATATTTCACTAGCCTCAATGCTCTACGACAAGGTCTAGCACAAACCGGACCTTCCATCGCCTTGGTCAAACCCACCAACCCTTCTTCTGGCAAAACGTCGTCCTCCGCTCTCCCACAGCTATCTCATTCTGCAAACCTAGTCACTGGCGCTGTCGCCAGAGTCGCAGCAGGATTCGTAATGATGCCGGTCACCGTCCTCAAGGTTCGATACGAGTCGGACTATTACGCCTACCGCAGTCTCTGGGGCGCTGGCCGTGACATCGTCCGAACAGAAGGCTTCCGCGGACTCTTCTCCGGTTTCGGTGCTACTGCCGCACGAGACGCACCCTACGCAGGACTGTATGTTTTGTTCTACGAACAGCTCAAGCGGAATTTATCGTCTCTAGCACGCAGCCCCGACAGCAGTTCCGACCAGCCTTTAAAATCCTCGTCTTCCTCATCCATCAATTTCGTTTCCGGCGGCCTTGCTGCCGGTATTGCCACCGCCATCACGAATCCTTTTGACGCCGTCAAGACCAGACTCCAGCTCATGCCCGGGAAATACGGAAACATGATGCGAGCAGTCCGACTGATGGTTCAAGAGGACGGTGTCCGAAGCCTCTTTGGTGGGTTGGGCCTACGTATCACTAGGAAAGCTCTGAGCTCTGCTCTTGCTTGGACAGTGTATGAGGAGCTCATCCTCAGGGCAGAGGCACGGTGGGCGAAGACCGAGGCACCTTTATAAATCGAAAAAAAAAAAAAAAAAGAATAAAGGCATAGGAAATCCGTGTAATACCACTCAAAATCTCTTTAATCTATTTTTACCTCTCCATATATACATGCTATGGGAGTTTGGGAAAGGCGTTATAACAAAAAGGGGCAACTTGGGACGGTTTATCAAAGCATATTTCCTATATAGATCATGACTGTATCATAGGTAACTACCACTACCATCATTTCACGAAGAGAAAAGAGAGGAGAAAAAAATAGAATCCCAACTCATAACAAGACATCAATCATCAACAAGTCAAAACCTGGTATAAACTGGAGCCTGCAAGGAAATAGGCACCTTGAACGTTGAAAGAATCAATTGAGCGGCGAATCAGAAGACAAAAAGAAGGAAAAACTTGATGCAAAACAAGGCATGTACAGGCAAAAAAACCAAGGAAAAGACGGGCCCGAAAAAAAGAAAGTCCAGAAATTTGGGACGCAAATGGCCATGAAGAGCTAGAGAAAGAAGGGAAGCACTCAAAATGTCAATCTAGATAAAGAAAAAGCATGCATGGCGGGTATATCGCAACCAATCAGTTCTCGATCATGTCGTTGATCAGGTAAAGATCCATGATCGTCTAGGGCTCTTCTTCCGCACAAGATACATCTTATCCTTCTTTCGATCGTTCACTTTGATTTCGGTCAAGGTATTCGAGGTTTGGGTGACAAGTTTGCCCTCGCGTAATCGTCGGGTGTGGGCAAACAATTCATCTTGAAACTCTTCGCTAATCCATTGTTTGATGATGATATAGTTGCCATCCTTCTATAAAGAACCAGAATTATTAATATATGGCACTATAATCCTGAAAATGACAAAAGAGGTGGGTAAGAGAAAGCCAGTGTATAACGTACCTCGTCCCAATCCCAGGCTAGTTGGTAGGCGATAAGTGTATCGGGAAGAAGGTGTTTACGGTGGACCTAGACATTATTTGTTAGAAGGGAATAGGATATGCACCTCAAAAAGGATCTAAACACATACCTTAATCCACGTTGTTCTATTATGCTCTTCTTCATCGTCTTCGTCGTCGTCGTCGTCGTCGTCCCTCCTCTCCTTGCTTTTGTCCTTTGTTTTGTCCTTAGCTTTCTCCTTCTTTTTGTCCCCCTTCTCATCTCCTTTTTCCTTTTTCTTGTCCTTGTCCTTCTTCCCTTTAAGAATGGCTTCAATCTCTTCCTCGGTATAGCCAAACTCTATCCGCAATCGATTCCTAAACTCTTGGTCTTTTCTTTCTTTCGCCTCTCGTTCTTCAATCATACGTCGTTCTTCCGCCAACCTCCATTCCTCAACAGCCGCCCTTTTCATTGCATTTTCTTCTGCGAGCCGCTTCTGCTCTTCAAGAGCCCTCTTTAATTCTTCATCACGAATCTCTTTCTTGATTCGATCACGTTCCGCCTCTTCCTCGATTTTGCGCTGGAGCTCTTTCAACTTTGCTTGTTCTAGCCTCTGCTTAAGTTCCTTTTGCTCTGCCTCAAGCCGTTGGGCTTCCTCGAACTGCTGTAGCTTATAACGCCGTTCTGCTCTGCGCTTCTCCTCCTCAGAGCGCTCCTTATCTTCGAACCTCTGGAGTCGTCGCAGCCGGTCACTGATCCCAATTTCGTACTCTTCCTCCTCCTTCAAGAGGCGGACTTCCTGCTGTCCCTCACGATGACGGGCCAGCTCGCGTTCCAGACGATCGATCTCGGCCTTCTGCTTCTGAAGCTCTAGGTCCTGTCGAAAGTCATTTCTCTCCAGCAAGCGCTGATCGATCACCAGATCATAGTCGCGAGAGGGCTGTGGAACGCTAGGTTGGACAAATGTGGGTTGGATAACAGCAGGCTGAAGGGGCGAGTGATCCCGTGAAATATTAGTACTTTTGGGGTGTCGGCGGCGCTGACGCCGTAGAACTGTTTCATCCTCCGTCTCCTCATAAGGATCAATATAGGTGTTGTCCTCGACGACTTGGGAGCGCTGTTTACGGTTCTTATTGGCGCTCCGGTCGACACTTTTGTTCCGAGACTCATTCTTGATGTCAACGATCAGGGTCGTGGGCTGAAGTCGCTCGCGCTCCAAGGCTCTATAGGTGTCTCGCTCTCGATCTCGCTCCCGCTCATGGTCCCGACGGGAGGAACGACGGGCTCCGGTGGAATGGGAACGCTGGATATGGAAATCATGAAAACGAGGAGCCAGTGTGTTAGTGCTGCTGTAGTCCGGGACCACACGCGAGCGAGAAATAGAGCGCCTTCTACTATACTCTCTTTCGACTCTTTTGCGGGGTATCTCCATCGAGACGTCAGTCTCGGAATACTCCGTTTCGGAGTCACTGATGGAAACGTGACGGTGCCTCATTTTCTATAAATTTCAGACGACAAAAAATAACGGGGAAGAAAGAGAAGTGAGGTTGAAAAGGACAGAAAATGTAGAGCACGAGGGGGAGAAGTTAAAAATAGATGAGTCAATGCTCTACAGATAGCACAGGATGACGGAAGGAGGGGGGTGAGAGGGGAATGACATTAGGTAGTAGCCAACCAAATAAATGAAAGAGGGGGCGAAGGATGAGAAGGGCTGGATAGAAGAAGAGAGGAAGAGAAGAAGAAAGCGAGCAGGAGAAAAAGGAAGAGGGAAAAAAGGACGGCACACAAAAGCGACCAGCCTCTTTCTGCCCCCTCCTCTCGTATAGTGGCGGCTCAGCTGAAGTGGGGGATTTGGCATCATTGGGCGGCTGATCCATCTGAATGACGACCAGACTGATTACCTTGCATTTTAGCCCAAGAATAACTATTAACAATATAAGAGAGAGAAAAAAAAAAAAAAAGAGGAATAGAGTTACGGTTTTTTTTTTTTTTTAACTACATCTAGTCTAGATGCTAAATTCCTTTTTTCTTATATTTAAGGATATGAATAGAGAAGGAAAGTAAAAAATAGAAAAAGAAAGAGGGTATATACTTAGTTAATAATGCCCCTCCATCTCCATCATCGGACAGAGAAAGGTAATAACATTCTCAAACCAAGGAAATCTAACGGTTCTTCCCGCCAGACCCAATAAATCGCATCCATGTTTTGTGACCTTTTTATTTCAACCTTTCCAATGGATCATCAAAACCAACTTCCCTTCTGATCAAGCAGCGTGACAACAGGCCCTTTGACAGCCTGACAGTCAGCCTACCATGACTAACATGCACAAGGAAATTATTATGATTAATTAGCAAATGACCCTTCTCTAGTACCTAGTTGTTAAGCTTTTCTTCCTATCTATGATAAATACGAGATGATACCCTACTTAGACCGTACATACCTAGATACCTTATCCATTATTGAACAAGCCAAGAGGCCTTAACACTATTCAGGTAGTGAAGAAGAAAGCAAAAGAAAAGAAAAGACAACAGAGGAGGGGGGGGATCTCGAAAAATCTCCCACTCCGTTTGATTTGACGGGCAAATGAAGAGATCGAGTGAACAATAAAAATTACAAAATGACGGATGATAGGTGTAACCAATGGATGCTGCCAGCTTTCCTCGAGTTGGCGAGAGAAACTGTTGATGATTTACTGGGTACTATTACCCACCCATGAGTTGTTACTTCAAGAATAAGAAAGCAAAACTAAAAACTACACCAATGATGTCGAGTAATCATAATTGTTGATTGGAGAATTAACAAGGTAGCTAATCAAAGCAACTTAGGTACCCCTGTTCAAGCCTCCCACATCATCGTCACTGTATATGTGTAGTTATTGCATCATAGTCTCCGCCTCGAGTTCTTACCTACTTTGCTGCAGGCGCCTAGACTGGACACTACCTGATTCCCTCCGCCTCGACATTCAAGGTGCCTTGGCAGTTGCCTAGTCCAATTATCCTAGTTGATTTCTATTTTTTAAAATGGGGAGAGTCCAAAAAAAAAAAAAAAATTAAATATCCAACAACCTTCAATCTAGATAGTTGTCGAGAAACTCGACAGGGAAGTTAAATGGTCAATAATTCCTTAAAATTGGTGTCTCGACTCTATCATTGTCATTTTCTAGCTAATCACCTTCATATAGCAAGATAACTATGCCATACAAAGGTAGTTAATAATACGTATTGACTAAGCTCAGTAGGTAGGCTGGTCCCTAGGTACCTAAGTTCCTATGACGATAACTTCAAATCTGAAAAAACTCATTAAACAGTAAATAAGCAGTTAGTTATACTTATGTAGGTACTTCCACTTGACATCAATTGCTGAGACAACCAAACTCAAGAGGAAAGGAAAGGAAAGAAACTCCGACAGCCCATTCATAACTGGTATCATATCATGGCATTTTTTTTAATACTAGAATGAAAAAAAAAAAAACGAAGAACATTGTTTCCCCTCCACTATCTACACTCAAGAAGGCCTTTTTACACCCTCCCCGACTTCAAAATCTGTTCCAAGTTCTCCCGACTATTCTTAAATGTTGTCTCAAGATAATGCATTCTCTTCTCCAGATTCGCAATCTCCCCTTTCAACTCCGTGCTCTCCGTTGATATCCGCTTATCGACAGTACCCCTAGGAACGGCAACGAACCTAATTTGTTTCCATAATTGCATTGCGTTAGAGAAAGAAAAGAAAAAAAAAATGACAGAAATTAAAAAGGCCATGAAATAAGACCTGATTTATTCTGGCAGAAAGGAGGGTCCAAAGAACCGGATCAACTCACATCTTCCCAACACCTTCGTACACCCTTGTCTCCTGTGGTAGTGATCCGAGCTCCTTCGATGTGAGCTCAAGCATACGAATATCTCTTTGTTTCGTTGTCATCTGCGCTTTTGTGATACCCATCTGCTGCTGGGAGCTGATTACTTTGGCTTCGATGTCTTGCAGGAGCTGTGGAATTCGTTGTATTCGTCAGTTATGCGAACAGTCAATCACGAAAGATAGAAACTACTTACCTTTTGTAAAGCTTCATTAGGGATCGACATCTTGAATATTATACTAGGTAAGGAGGGGAAGAAGAGGAGGGGGGCTCGGAGGAGGGGTATCTGTTCAGGATCCGCCGGGATATATCCGATTTCGAGGATGGGGGTAGCTCAGAGAAAATGAAATTTTGCAAGGTTCGGTATATTTGTAGAAAAGAAAGAAAATTAACCCTGTTTTACTATTTGCTGTTTTAATAGGTAGCAAGCTTCTCGTGAATAATCCAGTTCGATAGCTTGGAGCGCGGCACGCGGTGAGCTCTCATCAATCTTTTTGCCTGAGGCACTGGTTACCAGATACGGACAAAACCGTAGGGCTTAGGGTTGTATGTCCTTGTTCTTATTTTTTCTTCCATTCAAATATAGCCTAGGTATAACTCAAGAATCAATTTACATTTATATTGAGAGTATCGAATTGATTAAGCGCCTTTTTATTTTCCTATCACCTTCTCTCTCGAATAAATTTCCGCTGGCTACACTGTGGGAGGCTCCTTAAAGTGAGGCATACTAACCCTTCGACCCCAGTACACAATAGTAGAGAAGAATGAGACTCCGATATTCCACGCGACTACTTATATTATTCATACATCATTGATGCCCGCATCTTGTTATAATCAGCTCGCGTAATTGGGCTATACTTGGCGGGTTCATTTTCGCTCGTGCAAGAGGGGATACATTCAATGAGCGAATCATCGTCTGGAGACATGAAGTAGGGAATCGAAAATCGCTCGCGAGTCATCCGGTTTGGGCCTTCAATTCGGTCTGAAAGTTCTGGCAGTCTAACGCGATGATTTGTCGATCGAAGCTGGTCTACAGCAATAGTGATCATAGGGAGGTATATCAGAATCAAGCTTAGGACTACGCAGGGTTATCGAGGACACAAACCATTGCTCCACCTTTGTAGCAGATCTCCAACATTCATCACAATGCTGCTCTTGATAGGTTTGACGGGGATAAATGTACCCGGTTGGGATATGTCTTCCACTTCCAAGCCTCCACAATCGTCCTGAAAGAGCATGGTGATGGAGCTCCAATCTGTATGTGCTGCGCAACGAGTCACTCGCTCATTCTCGAGGTCATCGGCCGGGACTGGGGGGTAATGTAGTAGCCGTAGCTGATTTTCATTCCCTGAATGCTTCCTTTTCAGAAAGTCTTCGTCTTCTAGGTTCAACCCAATCGCCAATGCCCGGAGAATATCGTTCCCTACTCGGTCACACTCCCAGTAAAATTGAGTCATAAACCCCCGAAAACCAGGAAGCGCGTTGTCAGGAATCCACTGGTTGGGCTGCTGGGGGTTGCTATCACTTCCAATGTCATAGATTTCCTAAGGGTTGTCAGGGACTTAGGTGAAATCGTGAGGATTAAGTGCACACCTTGATGTCAGGCACTTCTCTCAATGTCTTCTTTGTCTCTTCATCATCTCCCGTGCTCATAACTTGCGAGACTTTCTCCAGTCCCGGCCACGAATAGCCTCGATGCACGGCCCAGCCCTCTGGGTGAGGTGCTTGCATTTTTACTTCCTCTGGAAGTTCAAAAAATCTTTTCATCCATTCAAACACTGCATCGAGTGTAGGCTCCGGTAAAGAATGGTTGATGATGCGAACAAATCCTACCTTTTTGCAAGCCTCCACAAGTTCTTGCGCCACACGCTGTCGGGACGTGTCATTTCGCGGGCTATTCCACATGGAAAAGTCAACAGATGGAATCTCCATTTTTGAGAAGATTGTCAGTGTCTGAAAGCCTTTTCGTTCTCTCGTGATAATTCTTTTTTCTTCTTCTCTTTTCCTTTCCTCTTTCTTTTCCGAAGATAATCGAGGCACTATCAAATGTTTGGTGGAAGTCCTAACATGATGTCAAGGCTGCTGACAGGCAGAAATAACCCCGCGAATCACCCCACCATCCTCATTCAGCGTTGTCCCTAAGGCATTATTAAGATCCGTCTTACTCCAAAATAACATATTTTATGGATGCTTAAACCACAGGAGAATATACTAAATTCCCATACAGCTCAACAATATGGTTGACATACCCGGAGGCTATATTTAGCCCCAGTAGAACAGTGAAAGAATGTGAAACTCATCAGTAAATACTAAGAACGTTCTAGATCAGCTAGAAAGGAACCTAGTAGCTTGTCCAAAATAGCATCAATTTGATTAAACTTACTAGTGATACGGTAAGCGTGGATTACGATGGTCTAGAGTGTGCTGATTTGACCACCAAAACCATACGTGCTGCAAGCACCAGATGACTCAAAAAAAAATTGTTTGTATCCAAAGGTCCTTTAAATGCATGCAGGGAATATGGAGGACTTTACTATGTAATTAAAAATACATGTGTGAGATCGAGAGCAACCCGATCTACCTACCTAGGTACCTACTCCGTACATTGTTTAAGTAACTGGTTGTCATTTCGTCATAGTGTCCTCCACACTCGATGCGTTGTGAAGTGGAGTAAAGGGAAATCCACTTTTCTGTATGGATCAGATCAAAAGCCAGATGAAATCTGGGCTGGTGTCCAACTCGTCATAGGTGCATGGCAACGATACACATACGGAGTACCCACACGAGCGGTTGGTTGCTGTGGCAGGGATTATGGGTGGGGATTTTGTGCTGGCAGAACAGCCCGGCGCAGGCACAACGGGCCTTGGTGAATCAACCTTCGCCTGGCTGACCGATCGGGTCATTTTCGAACTCTCTTTCTCCATTTTCGTTTCTGACAAAATTCACGAATCAAGAGGGAAAAAAAAAAGGAAAACAATATTTTGTCAGTGTTGTGGTACAGGTTGCCCCATCAAATTGTACCTACTTAGGTAAGAAAGATGTTAAGTTCCCCCCTCGAGATCGACCACTAACCGGCCAGGACCCTTTGCCGCTTCTAGTAATTTGTTGATCTACTTTTGTTCGTCGCATATTTGGACTCTCGAACGATTGAGGACTCCTAGGCGAGAAGAAAGCAAGAAGAAAAAAGAGAGAGAGGAACAGATAAATACCAAGTATAACTCAAGTTGTCAATATCAGCGTCATCGCCCCCCCTCTCTTCCTCCCCTCAAATCTGGCGGGCGGTCCACTGCCCCGGGCCCTTCAAGAATGAAGTTATCTGGGTGGATTTCGGTCACATTCCTCGCATCGAGCGTCCTATCGATAGAGACTATACCATTCGCATCTCCTCTTGTCGCGGGGTCAAACAAGAGGGCATATGACATTCTACAACTGCTGAAACGAGCAGGCAACTGCCCAGGAGGATATAACCCATGTTCCAACTTGGGCAACTCGGATGTCTGCTGCCAGGCAAACGCGATATGTACTAGCGACGAGGCCAACCACATCGCATGCTGTCCGACCGGCGCAAGCTGCACTGGCACTCTCACTGGGTCGAATGCAGGGGCAACAGGGAGCTTCCAGTTCCCTCAGAGTGGAGCGGTCACTACAACCACCTGGGCAAACGATGCTACGATCACGGGGTCAACACTGCCCGGTGCTTACCCGTTCACCCTTGTACCGACAACATTCTCCAACGCTGGGCTCTGCTCGTCTTACTATAGTATCTGCGAAAGTGAATACACTGCGTGTGTCACACAGCTCGGTGGAGGCTATGGCGTCACAGTGACTGGAGGAGGGGTAGATATCACTCGATCCGGTGGTGCGGCTGGAGCCGTTGCAACTTGTTCGAGCTTAAGTTTGGCGGCTTGCCATGGACTCAATCTGGCTTACTGCGACAACTACGCTGGAGGGAATTCGAATGAGGGCGTTTCGGGCCGAGCATCGAGCTTCCAGGACCTAGTCTTCGGCATGGTTGTCGGTGTTGCCGGTTTGTTTATTTGATAAAGTTGCGGTGTGTGAAAAAAAAAAAAAAAAAAAAGATGACGACGACGACGACGACAATATTTGATCGACTCGAAAGACGCAAAAAGGGTCGATCAATGGGGTATTTCTTTTTTTTTTTCTAATCTTCCATTTCTTAAGGTTCTTTTATATTTATTTTTGATGTCCTTTGTTCATGGCTCTAATGAGAGTCCCCAGGAAGTTTCAATAGGGTCTTGTATATCTTATGCCCTTTTATCCCTGGATGGATATATGAAATGACTTGAATGAGTGATGTCCTATACTCCTGATTTTGTATCTTTATTTTTCTGTCATATTTTGTTCT
Organism: Aspergillus sparsus; assembly: GCA_027569235.1. Taxonomy (NCBI): domain Eukaryota; kingdom Fungi; phylum Ascomycota; class Eurotiomycetes; order Eurotiales; family Aspergillaceae; genus Aspergillus; species Aspergillus sparsus. Next base: position 132,090 of record JAPDES010000060.1, read on the forward strand.
GAGCCTGTTGTTATCTATAACTAGCTATTGAAGCAATTGAACACTTGCACATTCTATCTACAGCAGGAGGTGAACATAATTTTTGAAAATATTTTCCCTCTAAGTCTATCAAAAATATATACTCTAAAAACTAAAATTAATTATGAATGAAGAAAGAAAAAAAAAACCCCCTCTAAAGAAAGTAACAAAGTTACATGGATCTACACCGCTTCATCTGGCATCCCAGGCCAGCCCGACTGCAGTGAGCTGTTCTTTCATACCGACCTAGTTAGAACTGGTAAGAAGTGGAAAAGTCGGCACTGACTCCCCTTGACCTACTAGGTAGGAAGGAGTCCCTAGATAGGTACCTAAGCAGCGATCAGTTGCAGAGTCTCCGTAACCAACAACCAGTCATATTATAAAAGTAAATAGTGGACGACACGTCGGTGGCCAACCTAAATGCCTGATTAGCCTACCTTTTCCACGTACCTGGCGTTGATACCCAGGGGATGAATCCTCGATTACCCAATCCAAAGTTGCGGAGTAATTCAGGCAGAATTTTTTTTGTCCCTTTTTGATGAAAGCATATACGAGAAAAAGAGATGCTGCTTAACGATTAATTCTTGCAATACAGGTTTATGCATTGATTTCTTGTTAAAACGGAACTCTTGCAGTACCCCGTGACTTGACTTAGGAAGGCTACCTAATAAGATAATGACAATATCCACCTCACATATACTATGGTTAATGTGCGGGGCCAGATCGTATCGGTCTAGAGGGAGGGGTAGGTCGATAGCAGGGACGAGGGATGGATAGACGGATAGGAAGAGTCAAGAGAGGAACGTGGAAGAAATTAAGGGGAACGGGGGAAAAATTACCAGCCTTCAATATTATTTTTTTAGAATAATAATTAATGTAAAAGAAGGACAAATCAAGAAGCATCGTTGGTGGTTTATCCCGTTGCCACAGGAAATCCGGTGGTTGGGTTTCCTTGTGTTGACTTGCATGGGAGGCTGGGAAAATCCCTATTGTATGAGCTGACAGATCCAAGACAGCTCTCTCTTCCCCAGCATTCCATTCTTCATTCTTCTCTTCAATCTATACTTTCTCCCCCTTCTATTTCTTTAAATAAAATAAATCCAAGTTTTTCTTATGACGATATTGTACATTCTTTCTACTCGTTTGCTGTGAAGTATCACTATCATCGCTCGCTCTCAAGGCCTCTGAACTATACAGCCCGCCGATTTCGAGTCACCCCGACGACGGGACGCCGCAGCTCAGCGATCGCATCGCGGCTTTAGGAGGGCGATTTCGATCGCATCGAAATATTCCAATTACACAAAGAATCTCTCCTTTTCAGCTTATCTTTCCCTCCTACAAACCATGCACACCTCTCTAATCCTCCAGTCGACGGTGTCGGTCCTCGCTTTCCTGAGTCGCTGTCGACTCTCGACTGCGACTCCATTATTACCCACAGAAACTGCGCCTGCAAGTCTTGAGAAACGTTGCGATAACCCTTGCGGTTACTATAGCCAACTTTGCTGCGCCTCCGATGAGACATGCAGTACCAACAGTAAGAACCAGGCGGTCTGTATTGCAGGAGGTAGTGGAAGCTGGGTGTACTATACGACTGTCTACACGACAGCGGAAACTGATGTGCAGACACTTACATCAGTATGGAGCAGCTGGGTTGCAACCCCCTCGTCAGGCACAACTTGTCAGGCCGAGCTCGGTGAAACACTTTGCGGCAGTGTATGCTGCGGCAAAGCGTTTGTGTGTACCGACAACCAGTGTGTGGTGGGTGGCACATCCGTCTGGGCTACCGCTACCCCTCCGGTTCGCGGTACCAGTCTGTCCACCCTCACAGCGACTGCTACCCTGCCCTTTGAAGCTCCCGTCAATACTAATGGATCACCGGTTTACGGAGTTGATGCCCCGGATAACGGAGGACTGAGTGGCGGAGCTATCGCAGGCATTGTGATTGGAACGCTTGCCGGTGTATTTTTCTTACTGCTCGTTTGCGCCTGTCTTTGCTGCCGTGGGATTATCGACGTTGTTCTTGGCTGTCTAGGTGTTGGTAAGAGGAGGAGGGAGACAACATATGTCGAAGATCACTACTCCCATCACACACACGGGGCACCTGAGGGACGCACTTGGTTTGGAGCTCGCCCATCAGGCACTGATACAGGTGGAGAAAAGAAATCCTGGTGGAGCAGCCTGGCGACTATTGGAATTGTGCTGGGTGCGATTGCCCTGTGTCTGGGTCTAAGGAGAAGAAAAGACCAGGATGAAAAAAGTGATTATACGTACCCAAGCTCCTACTATTACACCAGCACAGGTATGTTTCACTTAGTTCTGCCCCCTTTTAATTTAATGGACTTTACTAACAGCCTTTTAGCAAGTTCAAGCTCAGATCGACGAACTAGACAGAGCAGAAGATCTGAAAGATCCAGATCTCGAACACATTCGTGATCTAAAGGACGATCTGAGCCATGGCAGTGACTTTGGTTCTTGATATTTTTTTTTTCTCTATTTTCCCCCCCCCTCATGCAAGTGGGTCTTTCCCTCCATGTTATTTACGATTTGGGTTGGGACAAACCTTTGCATGTATGTGTATGTATTTTGCCTCTTCTTCGTCCTTTTTTTTCTTTTTTTTTTTTTTTTTTTAATTCTGTCCCCTTTTCTTATTATGTTTCCTGTCGGGTTTGGTCTTGAAGCATCCTGTATGATGATGAGTGATGCCTTTGTCATGCTATCATGCCCTCTCGATATTCTATGAGGGTCTTGCAGGATTTTCTTTTCTTGCTTTTTTTGTGGTATATTTTATGCTTGGAACGTTAAACATGACGGAAATGATGGAAATGACGGACATGATTGTATGGATGTAAATATGATGAGATTGATTAAATAGTGTTTCACATACTGGGACATGCCCTGGTATCAATACAGATGAGAAATAAGAAATCAACGGGAATGCCTACCTATCTACAGAGCTTGAATCTACCTACCTACTAGTGCCATCCCTTTTGGCCAATTTCGGTATGATCTTGTACTTTTTCCCTCTTTTTGGGAGGGGGGCAAGGTATAATAATTTGGGTGTTTGTAACATTGGCCTGCTACATGAATATGCTGGTGGGTAGGTTCATAGGACTAGATGTGCCAAAGGAAAATATATATATTTGAGATGATGACAGTGAAAACCTAGCGAGTGCCTAAAGCAGGTCCTATCCCATGTGAATTGTATATATGATAGAGATAAAATAAGTTTGTGATATCATAAGGGAGAGAGAGAGAAAACAAAAAGAGAAGGGAGAAAACACTAAGGTATTGATACATAATTGCTAAGCAATGAAATGGTGTATGATATCGGGGGAGAATATTATGTGCCGGCTGTTTATATGTATATCGTGAGAAAAGGTCATTTCTCTCATATAACAAAAGGAGAGATAAACATAGAGTATACATGATTAGTACAATATAAACCGGCTAGAATCACATACTACCGGCAATTTATCGAGATATTACTCTGATATGCCTTTAAATGATCTATATTGTTATCTATTACTGTAAAACATAATCCTAGTCAACTAAGAAAAAGATTGTATACGAAGACCCCGAGGGGAATGCAATAGAGATGCAGGTACATACATGAAAATGGAATGGTATTTTTTTCTAGAAAGAAATCCGAATTGTGCCCTCTGCATTTATGATTACTTTCGGTCAGCTCATTATCAACATTCGAGGTGAAATTTGACAACCCGACATGCACCTGCTGGGAGAACTCGTGCACCTTTCAACGTAGCATGCAAGGCGGTCGGTCATCATGGCCATCAACCACGGAAGTCGATTGATCCATGAGGAATTTTTTTGTGATTTTTTTTTTCTAAAAAAAGGAGCACGTATGTTATATATTGGAGAAGAGCAAGACTAATGCATACGCGAACGAACAGAATTCCTTAGAGCCCGGGCTGATTCCTGCCCATTCCGTCCCGAGGATGACTACGACGAGAGATGGAATTAATTGGTATCATCAATCGGTCGGAACCTGCGTCTCCCCGCCTCCCGTAGCCCGAACTAACTTCGCTCGTCTCGATCGATCCATCATTCAACATCCACCATTGTTCCCCTTCGATTCACCGTCTCTTCCCAACCCTTATTATTCCCCCCCCCTTTAAAATTATAACCGACTACAAAAGAAACGATCCATGAATTATCCTCCGGATTGGATTTTTTGACAGCCTAACCGACTATTTTGACTCTGTCCCTCCCTTCCCCTCTCAATTTTTTCCGGTCGCTCAGGGCCGTTAACAGTGCCATTCTCCTGAGGATTCCGACTGTCCTCGTCAGAATCCTCGTCAGCCCGTCATGCTTCAAACGCAGACCCAGCACGTTTTTTCCCATCAGCACCAGTATCCGCAGGCTGATCCTTCTTGGTTGCAGCATCAGCAGCAGCAGCAGCAACAGCAACACCATCAGGCACAGCACCATCCCCACCAGGCTCAGCAGCAGCATTCTTCCCTGGTCGCCCAACAGCATGCCCAAGTCCAAGCTGCCGCTGCCGCCGCTGCCGCCGCCCAGCAACAACACTACAACCGCATTGCCATGGCCGGTAATGCCGGTGGAGGAAATGCAGCACAGGGAGCAGGTGCTGGGGGGATGGGTGGAGATGGGGCCTTGCCCAGTTCAGTATCCATGATGGATGGTGGGATTAGCGATGAGAACCGCAAGGTTTTTATCTGGGTTGCAGAGCTGTTGGATCCAAATCGCAGGGAAGCCGCTCTCATGGAACTTAGTAAGAAGAGGGAGCAAGTTCCCGAGCTTGCATTGGTGATTTGGCACTCTTTTGGTATGGCTCAGCCGTTGCTTATATCACCCATTCTCTCCCTAAAAACTAACTCGCAACCGTATGTCAGGCGTTATGACTGCATTGCTTCAGGAAATTATCTCTGTATACCCTTTATTAAACCCTTCACAGCTCACGGCTGCAGCGTCAAATCGGGTTTGCAACGCCTTGGCTCTCCTGCAATGCGTTGCCTCTCACAACGAAACCCGCACCCTATTCCTTAACGGTAAGTCCCTTACCCTGTTCTTCTAACTGACATGAACGAGTAATTTTAGCTAATTGCGAGGCCTCTTTGTCACCTACATTAGCTCATATTCCCCTTTTCCTTTATCCCTTTCTCAATACCACCTCAAAGTCTCGACCCTTTGAATACCTTCGCCTGACCTCTCTTGGCGTAATTGGTGCGCTGGTCAAAAATGACTCTTCGGATGTTATAAACTTCCTTCTTACGACGGAGATTATCCCTCTCTGCCTTCGCATCATGGAGACGGGCTCGGAACTGAGCAAGACGGTCGCAATATTCATTGTACAGAAAATTCTTCTTGATGATATCGGTCTTGCTTATATATGTGCAACATATGAGAGATTCTATGCTGTCGGCACAGTCCTGAGTAATATGGTCACTCAGCTCGTGGAGCAACAGACTGTGCGACTGCTTAAGCATGTTGTGCGCTGTTTCCTTCGGTACGTCACGGCAGAGACTCCCTCTGACTTTATTTATATCATTCTGCCAATTTTGAGGCAGCCAAATAGCTTTTCTTATGGAACACTTGCTAATAGTTGAATAGACTAAGTGATAATAGCCGCGCACGAGAGGCCTTGCGACAGTGTCTCCCCGAGCCTTTGAGAGACGCAACCTTTTCCTCAGTCCTTCGTGATGATGCAGCTACTAAGCGTTGTCTTGCTCAACTCCTTATCAACCTCTCTGATAACGTTGCTGATGGCGCCCCTGGTGTGGCGATGTAAAAAAGTTGAAAAGCATTTATTTTTCCTTTCAATTTCTTTGATATACTTCATAACTTTACGACATGCATGGAACGGGCTCAGGCGAAAATGGATTATAAGGCGCAAACTGTGGAATGACGATGCAGCAATGAAGAAAGAATGAAAAAATTTTTGAGAGTAAAAAAAAAAAGATGAAGGAGAAGAAAAAAGAAAGGAAAAAGATGATTTAAAAGAAAGATAAGAGGAGAAAATGAAGATATATTATGAGGTAGAAAGAGGAGGGTCTCATTTGCATTTTGGGGTTGGTTTCTTGTTCAACTGTTCTTCAGCTGTCTGGTGTTCCTTTCTTCATGTTGCCTTTTATTTTTCCCCCTATTATTCCTTCTTCTGCTTCTCTATCAGCTTCGGTTTCTTATTCCCTTATTCCCCTGTTTATTTATTGCCTTTTGTTTCGGTCATAATGGTATGGCTGCGGTGGCGTGGATATGATATGGACGGCGCTCCCTGTTTCCTGTGCATTTTCCTTGTTCTCTATGGGCCATTTCTCCTGTCGTCCATATGAGTGAGATAGACCCTCTTGAGCGAGAGATACCAAGATCTAGTTATGTGTTTTGTTGGTTGGTTCTGATTTCTTTGCGGCTCAAATTCCTGGTTGTCTTCATATTACCTAGTTGTGAATCAGTTTTCTATATTGTACTTTTTTTCTGTTATTACATTCCCTGACATTACTAGTACTCCGTAGCAGACAGCTCTTAAGACTCACTATTAATAAATCTATCTACTTCCTGCATTACGAGTACTGCTAGGTAGTAGTAACGCTTATTTCCCTGGTAATAATGAGCCTTATCAGAGTGTAATCGGCTCGCTAGTATCACCTGACGGACCGGAACTCGACGCGCCTCCCGGACAGTCTGTGAGCTCATCCTTCGCCTGAACACAGCCGCTTTTGCCAACCCCAACGTTCTTTCTTTTTTTATTATTATTATTTTATATTCCCCCTCAAATATGACATTTGCTTGATCCAAGGGTCCAGCAATTTCAAACTTGTACCCTCTGATTACTCTCTCAATTTTCTCCACGTCTCAAACCAGCTGACGCGATCCCCGGTTTGTGAGAATCTTCCCCCTGCGCTCCGGCGCCTTAACGTACCAAGACCGCCTTCATGGTTTCGCGAAAGCGCACCCGCTCGGAGGTGGAAGCTCCTGTGGAGGAGCAGCCCCATGAGGAGCCTAGCTTGCTGACCCAGATTCGAAATTGCTGGGAGTTTGCAAATCTTATGCAGTATATTGCCATCTTTGGAAAGCTTATGAAAATCGACGAGGATTTTGGAATTGAGGTGAGTGAAGTTACACCCCATATAGAATTCTAGCAGGGGAACTTTTTTTTTTTGAAAATATATACTGTAATAATTAAAGAGGAAAAAGCTACACTACTTCGTGTACTACCATTTCTTTTCATCGCAAGTGTCAAAGACTGACCCCATTGACTTGTAGGATCTAGAAACTGAATGCCTAAAGCCTGGTTCCTCAGAAAAGCTCCTCGAGATCGGGCTTTGCCTTCTCAAATGGGTTTCGTCGCATCGTGGTCTTACGTACGTGATTGAAATTCTTTATCACTAATACATGATATCTAATAAAAGGCATCATAATACTAGATTTGATAACTTTGACGAGTATACGCGACGCCAATATAATGCGAAAGCTCCACATCTCCCCAATCCTTTTGGGCATGACGAAGTCCCCAATAAGTTCTCAGAGTTCGATGTCTTCTTAAAGCTTCGTGTCCTGCATCAACTCTCCGTATGGACGTTTTGGAATCCTGATCGCATTCGTGATAAGATGCCGGAGCAAAAAGAGATAGAGCAGACGATATGGGTATGTGTGAATTAAGACCCCATGTTTTTTTTTTTTTTTTCTCGCCTGCTTTCATTAACACCGTTTCAAAGCGTATCGAAGAAGTAGGATATGATCGTGAAGGCCGCTACTATTATATTTTAGACGACAACAGACTTTACCGTCGTACCGATCCTCCACTCCCTCCTCCGAAATCGAACAAGCCTAAGACGAAAAGAAAAAGTGCTAGGGCTATGAGAGCTTCAAAAAGGAGGAGAGTCTCGGGCGCGGCCCTCGATGATCAGTCAGACAACGCTAACGACTCTAAAGAGGATGTTATTCAGGATCTGTTCGAAGAAATGAAATGGGAATGTATTGCCATCACACTGTCTGATTACCAAGAGTTCCTGGGGTCAATCAAGAAAACAAAGGATGCAGATGAGAAGATTCTGAGAGATAGGATTGAGGAACAGGTTTTACCAGTGATTGAGAAGGAGGAAGAAGCGCAAGAACGCCGCAAAGTCAAGCGTGAAAAGGAACTTGCCAGCCTGCAACTCCTTGCTGGCGCCAAGAGATCGAGTCGCATCGCCCAAAAGGCCGAGAAAGAACGACATGAGCGAGAGGCTGTTGAAGCAGCAGTTAAACGGGAGACAGAGGTAGTGGCTGCTCGAAAAGAAGAGGAGAGAATCAAAAAGATTGAAGCCGAGAGACGTACACGGATAATAACCCGAGAGCAACGGATTAAGGATCGTGAGAGAAAACGCGTACTACATGAAAGCGAGCTTCAAAGAATACAAGAAGAGCAGAAGAAACTGGAAAGGGGCGAGAGTAGAGCCTCTGAGCGACATCTTAAAGCAGAGTTAGAAAGACAGAGGAAGAATCTGGAAGATCTCTCACAGGAAGATGAGTGGATCTTTGACTGTTCCGGCTGTGGTGTTCATGGGGAAAATCTGGTGAGTTCCCTACATAAATAAACTGATACATTCTTTTAATTAACACATGGATAGGATGATGGCTCCCATAGTGTCGCATGTGAAAAGTGCAATGTTTGGCAACATAGCAAGTGCCTTGGGATTTCACAAGGGGACGCTGAAAGCGAGGACTTTCATTTTATTTGCCGGGATTGCAAACGCCGTGAGGAAGAAGCAAAGCTACCCAAAATTCCACCGTTGAAGTTTCGCCTTGGCTCTTCGCCATCATCACCCCACACCACAGAAGCCATGGATAGTAATCAGGACCATCACCTTGATGCAGCATCAAAGTTGCTTTCTTCTGTGAAAGATGAAATGCCAATCAATAAGTCTCCCTCGAAACACCCTATATTAGAGCCACATCAACAACCTCAAGATTCAGCCCACGCTCCTCCTCTTTCACCTGAGCGTCGTCCGCAATCCGCACATAACAATACTTTTAGTCCTTCCCGCGCCCCATTTTCTCCATCGAAGGGCATGAATGGACTTACTCCATCATCTAAAGAACAGCTTCCAAAACTACCATCTTTTCAACAAGCAATCCACTTCCCACCAAATGGTCGTGGGTCTCTCCCTCCGGTTTCCTTCAGCTCGCGACGGCCTTCTTCCTCTCACTCAATACACAGCCCCACGTTACCATCACCTATCCAGAATCGTCCATCGATGTCACCTACTCAGGGTAATCGTGATGTTGGACCCCTCGCGGGATTTCCTTCCCTGGCTTCATCTGATACTGTTGCCCCGTGGACTCCGTATGGACAACATCAAACTCCGCGCCCTAGTAGCGGGAACCACGCCTCATTTTCTTCCATTCACAACGGGAATATGTCTCTGGCGGCCACGCCCAGTCGGTCATCGCCCCCTCAGAGTTCACATGGCGTTTTGCTTTCAGGCCTTAGCCCGACCAAGCAATCTCCTCGACCAGTGACATCAGGGAGCATAGCAGGCGGCCCCATTTTACCTCCTATCCAGAAACTCGAGCCCAGTCCTAAGTTGATGGGTCGAAGCTCACCCGATGCCCCGATCCCACCTCCTGTAAAATGCATGACCCCCGAACAGGAGGAACGCCGACAGAGAGAAAACGCCATGGGATTTCACAATCGCTTCCCCATAGCTTCCAACGGCCAGTATCCCGCGATATCCTCACCGTCCATCAACCGCATTCCCCCCTTAGAACCGCCACCTATGTCTTCTAAGCCTGAAGCACCTTCCCCACAGCCTAGCCCGCGATAAAAAGGAGTGGAGAGAAAAGTTTGAGTTCAGCGCTTTCGGTGTAACCGAGATAGGTATTGCGACGAAATGGTATTTCTGAGTCTGCAGTGTGACGAAACTTGCTGCAAATCCTAAAGAAACTCTGACATACCTTTCGGGTCACTGGTTCTTCTTAACGAACACTCTGTTTCTTGGAAGTTAGCTGCTCGTTGCAACTTGCTTGTTTTGGACCTACTTACACAAGTGGGGGGCCAAATGCGGCTAATGGAAGCGCATTGATTCTACCAATTTGGCGAATGACCCGAGGCTGGAAACATTAGCACCAGCAAATTGAGAGTAACACCGTTTTAGGGAATCCTTGTGGGGTTCATGAAGGTTATTTGAACGTCAAAACGTTAGGTCCTATCTAGCGTTGACTTTTATTGTGATCACCCCTTTTTGAGCATATTCTTCCTGACATGGCCGGCTTGCTGTCTTGACTGTATAATATTATCTAGACCCCTTTTTTGCTTCTTTTGCATCCTATTCCTTTTTTCTTAAATTTTCTTTTTACAACGATGTATTATCACCTAGAACAGAGGACGGAGGGCGTGTTGTATTCTTTCCCTCGCTTTATTTTGTTCTTCCATGGGGCGGTCGGTAAAGCAACTGGGTACAATAATAATGACGATGTGACGTGGGAGAAAAGGGGGAAAATGAAGCACATTCTTTTTTCTTTTTCTTTAAAAGTAAAAATAAAAATAAAAATAAAAATACTAATACTGTGCTTCGCTTTAGTACGTCCTAAGCCCCCGAATGAAAAAAAAAAAAAAAAAGACGTTCTTTTTTAAAGAAATAATAAATAACAATAATAATAATTTAGTTGGATTATGATCAGTCAACAAACTTTTGATGTACATATCAACCATGCAAAGAAAAAGATAAGACCTCAAATCAATCTCCAATTCATGCACAAACAAACTTCCTACCTAGGTACTAGGGATGTATCTATATACTAACTGCAGCCGCATGCATATAAGCAAGCAAATATCTAACAAGGTATATAGGTATGGATGTACATATATACCTACATGATAAATAAACTATTTAGACTTCTGCAGAAAACACATAATACCCATTATATCTTTAGATTTCCTTCCAATCGTTTCTTCCCCCCCCCTCCCTTTGTTTGGAAACCCCTTTGGACGAATAGGATCTCATCCTCAGGGGCAAACAATGGGCGATTACCTACGGGTTGCCTACCTACCTAAGTATCTAGCCCATTTGCTACTACCTTGGGTAATTAGGTAGGTCCGAGCTTTTGAAAGAAGAAGGCAGTAAGTAAGTAACAAGTGATCGGCTAACCTGTCCGTGATTACTCGGTCAGATTATGCTTCCCCTACCCATACTCCGACTCTTACTCCTCCTTTCTTCTTACCTCAAAAGTACAATCTCATTACAAAAGTACTGGTGATTTGAATCGGGATTTGATTTTAATTTAGTTTGAGGCTTTTTTCTTTTTACTTTTTCTCCCCGTGCGGGATCAACAGAACAGGTGGTACTTTATTAGTTAGTTACTAGTTACGGAGTACGCCGTATAATTTAGTTTAACCAACTAGCTAACTAACTAACTACTCCGGAGTAACTGCTTTGCAAACAGCCTAGAATTCTGAACGTATTTAATTAAATTAAGTACGGGCCTAGGTGGGGACCACTAGGAGGTACTATGTGCTTACTTTCTTCCTTATGGAGTCGCTCTCCATAAGTTAGTGTCTACTCCATAGATACTCCGTATGAGAAATAACAAGTTAGCCCGCGACTGCTCCGGAGTAGCAACCTTTTCAAAAGAGGAGATGGAGTGTGAGTGATGGTAATTTATTTTATTTTATTTTAATTTTTTTAATTTTTTTTTTTTTTTTTTTTTTTTAAAAAAAAGCAGGCCTACTAACTATTTACATCACTCAAATCTCCTTCAAGTAAGTGATATTATATTGAATGTGCAAAATTAAAGTGAGGGCGGGTTTTGTAAACTTATTCTTGTTATATTTAATTAATAGCAATACTACCTTGATTTTTGTGGTCATACATTGTATGAGAATATCTAGGTATTTACCTCTCTCGTATGGACCATCCCAACGGGATTGTTGGGATGGAATTTGTAACAATCCCTCCCTCCTATCTACCACTTTTATTTATCAGATTGAAAACAGTAATTTACGATATGGAAACAATACGATAATAATGATTTAATATTTTCCACTCGAGTCGTTATAGTTCTACTTCCGGCCGAGTTAGAAAAAAAAGGGTTTATCATTCCAAATTCTGTTTCGGCTCTCTGCCGCCTCATAAATGCTCCATTTAGTGCAGTGAATCATTCATTATTGTGTCAGTGTATTCAATCTGTCTAGTTTGTTAATGTCCGACCTCTGCTGCCATTGCCTACCTGGGTTCCATGGCTTTGCCTTAGGAGTTATTCGGTGAATCAATCATTGTATCTATGTACCTATGTACCTAACTACCAACAGCCTACTTACCTCAACTCCACCAAATGTTCGTGTAGGTATGTCATCATGTCGGTCAGAAATAAAGTACGAAGATTGAACATAGGTAGTTTGTAGCCTATTGTGCCTTTCTTTTCTTTCTTTTCTGTTTTTCTATTAAACTGACTATTGCGAACTTGATACAAGTAAATAGAGAGAAGGGAGGAGATAGACTACTTAGAAAGGTAGATACCTAGGCAAAAGGTACGAAATCATCATTATCTCGTACCTACTAGATACTTACTCTCCACGGGGGTGACGCCCAGCTGCCGAATCAGGAGCGATGCAGGAACATTATTGATATTTAAACTTTAGAAACTCTATCAATGGATCTGGGGTAAGAAAAGACGAGGTGGTAGTCATGGTGGAGAGATGAGATGTGATAGAGAGAGAAACAGAGAGAGCGAAAGAGGATCTCCAGATCTTGCACGTTTTTACCTTTAATGATAATAGAAATACTGTACTGGATTGGCTAGTGAGCTAGGTAATGCTAAAAATGGTAAAGAGAAAATCAAATACCTAGTTTTTAGCTCAAAAAGGAGCAAATAAATAAATAAATAAATAAAAGGAGTGGGAGTGGGGAGTGGTCACGGGTACTTGCTATCATCACACTGCTCTACCCTTCTTTTTTTTTTTTTTTTTTTTTCAAATTTTTTATATTTATTTATTTACAATGGGGAAAAAAAAATCTCTAAAAACTGAAACTGTGCTAGGGAGATAATATGAAATTGATTTGATGAGAGGGATGAAGGCAAGAAGGAAGGGAAAGGAAAGGGAAAATAAGATTGATCAAAGGCCATCTTCAAATTTTGGAATCCTGATTTGCAAACCCTTTTTGAACTTCTGATGTCGGAGCAAATATCTATCCGAAGTCATACACACTGTCATCCCGGAAACTTAATCGGACGATGGAGGATCTAAATTGGCCAATAAGATCTAATGTCACACCCATCACATTTCATTCTAAATGCCACACCTGCACTGATGTTCAAGATTGGACTAGACCAGAAATTCGACATCCCTCTAGATGAACGCGTTAGTTTATTTTTTCTTTTAATCGCGATAGTAGTTAGTTGGTTGAAGCCCTACCACCTACCTACCTATGTACTCTGTATGTTACCTAGTGGTACTTTCCTCCCTAAACCTATCTAAATAGTAGCCAGGCTTTACCTAACTATACCTGATTGGTACCTAGATAGTATTTTTTTAGTCTCCAGCCCTAGAATCTCCCTCATTCACTCTCTCTTTTTTCTTCGTTTCATTTATTTTCAAGTGACAGCCACCTATCAGGGTTTCGGTGGAGTATCATCAGGCACACGAACATGAACATGATATGCCCCTACCTAAGATATTAAGTACGTAAGTACCTAGTAAGGTAAAGCAGGTACCTACATTGGTATCGTGGACCTGTCACTGAGAACTCCAGGGCTGAGTTCCGCTAAGCCGAGAATTGCCAGCCAATTAGCACATGCTCGTCTTCAACGCTCAATGTCGTTGTCTGCCTTGCCAACAGGTACCGTCCAACCCTACCTAGGTTGTACAAGGTGCCTACCTACCTACCTACCTACCTACCTACCTACAATACCAACACAGCCCGCCACAATTCATGCTATCTTCCCAAACTCTTTAGTAGCCAATGATTACTAAGGCATACCCAAGGTCCAAGGTCGCTGTACCTACCCTAGTCTAGACGCCATTACGCATGAATCCTGTCGGGAACTCATTCAAACTGCCCTGACCTGATCCACTTCACTTTTATTTTGTTAAGTTACTATTGTTATCATTTATTTCTAATTCTTTTTAGTGTATTATTACTAGAATGTCTCCAAATTTTTGGGGGGTTCTAGACCCTTTACCGTAATTTTACTTATTTATTTTTTGTTTATTTGTCAATTTGGAGAGCAAAAAAAAAAAAGCGCTTATCCAATACAATTGATAAGCGCTTAGCAGTGTTAGATCGATGTTCCCAGGTCTACTTTATTTCATTTGTGGATACGCACTAGGTATGGATTAAATTAAATGTACCCCTTCTGACACTCGGTACGTGCGCAGGTCCACTAACCATACATGGTCGAACAGTGGCCATTGTTTAGTTTAACCGCGGGTGCAATTAGTCTAGATACACGTGTTGATTCCAAGACCCTATTGAATCTAGCAGATACGAAATACATATGTCTAGGTGCCTTAGTTTTGTGTGTAGGCAGTTCAGTGTATGAGTCAAAGAGGTGGGGGGTTTGAGAATCATTCAGCTCCTCGTATTAAAAACTCCAACAGGAAGAATATCAGGATGCGTTCCTATAGGAGAAAGGGGGAAGAGAGGAAAGGGAGACGGCCCGTACCTGCTGACTACCTAGGTATGTATCTATCTATTATCTATTTATCCTTCAAAACCTTAAGCAATTAGGAATGTTTATGGGTAGGGGTAGGTTACAACTTCCAAAGTCCTAACTCTCTAGTGAGTTGATCCATACTTAGTACTATGTATGTAACTAAGGTGCTTACGAACCAAGAAAAGGCCAAAGAGCCCCAATACGAGCACCTCCTTGTAGTGATCTACACTGATCTACTTGCCTTAGTAGAATAGCTACCTACCTAAGTTGACATGTATATATAGATCATGAGTTTCTTTCTTTTTAGTCCAGATAAATAGGCGATGCGCTGTATATAGATATGTAAGGTTTTTTTTTATAATAGATATAAAGCATAGATTCGAGTCCATTATGGGCACTCACCATACAGACGTATGTTTCATCACCGATTGTGATCCCATCTTCACATGGATTGGATTTGAGGTAGTTAGGTAGTGTGTACCTTTGGTTTTAGTAGTGCCGAGGCCAACCCCAGATGGGTACCTGTAGCCCAACTCTATGAATGGCTCATGCATGCCATTCCTTCGACTAACGAAGAATAGGTTAGTCGCTTCTTCCCCCCCTTTTTTTGTTATCGATAAATTTATTCTTATTTTTAAAAACGGTTAATTCTTGATAGGCAAGGGAATTAGGGAATTATTGAATTAATGACATGCCATTGCTGAATCTCTCGTGTCCGCGCGGACCGGAGTTCACCTTTTTCTAATACTTGACCAACTAGTTATGTCCGAATCTTATCGTTTCGAGATAATTTAATACATATATATACATAGTACACCCTCTATTTCTCTAAATTGAGAGTTGGTTTCTTTGGATGCAAGTAAAAAAGAAAAAAGAGAGAGAGAGAGAGAGAGAGGGTTGAGGGTGTGGGGGGTGGGGGGTGGGAAGAGAGCGAGACATACTCTAGTTACTTACCTCCAGTGGTAGCGCGCTCAACACAACGGACAGCCCTCCTTTTGCCCTTTTACGCTTGGTTGCCACAGCTGTCTCTTCTACAGGTAGGTTTGAGACAGCGCCTCTCAATCCATCCAATTGTGGTCTAGAAGACCGATGCCTCGGCGTTCAGATTAGGTAGAGGGCGAACAGGCCAAATCTGCCTCGTTTCTGCGGATAATCGGGGTTTAAGCCAAAGAAAAAAAAACAATGTAAGACACGTACTT
Organism: Aspergillus sparsus; assembly: GCA_027569235.1. Classification (NCBI taxonomy): domain Eukaryota; kingdom Fungi; phylum Ascomycota; class Eurotiomycetes; order Eurotiales; family Aspergillaceae; genus Aspergillus; species Aspergillus sparsus. The sequence continues at coordinate 147,920 of JAPDES010000060.1, forward strand.
TTTTTTCTAGCACTGGTACGTACTTTCAGACACCCAGATCATAGAAGTCGGTTGTCATTCCCCATCCTAAGAAACCACTACCTATTTCATAGATGAGTGATAGTTGTTATTGCACTGTGTTTGCTTAATAGTTTACTGTAAGTACCTACCCTGGATGCCTGTCTTGGGGGAGGTAATAATCGGAAATCCCCCCGAGGCTTATCACCGGAGATAGCGGAATCAGTGTTGATTATCTCCCCGCTGCGTTGATTGACCACTTAGCCATCGAGGTTCTAGAGAAATCAGTCTGGTTAATGGAAGCAAGCTGAGGTCTGTGCTGTAATTGTAATTAATGTAATGTAAAGTAACATTACTAACCTATATAGGTAAAGCTCAAGATTTATATAACCTCCAAGATTATGCCATTCAAGATCTTCATTGGCTAAACCAAGCGACACGGGAGGGGAACTAGAGACGATAGTTCCTGTTTCTGGTCGCCGACTCCCCAGACACTTTTAATTAAACGCCAGATCGATTTGACATAGGGATTTAAGAAGAGAAGGGGGGCTAAAACTAAAAAAAAAAAAAAGAATAGTAAAATAGAATAAATAAATAATAAAAAAAAAATAAGAAAATCAACTCTCAAAGTCTCCGCCGGATGAATTTATTGCCCGGGAATGAACCAAATTTGTCCACCGCTGGGGTATTAGTTGTAAACCCCTTCATCAATGAGGTTTCCTGTTGCTTATTACCCAACTATGATCCTAGAATTTATTACAATAAGCCATTTAATCATGGACACAGATGGGAATTCAACAGATTGATAGTTTCCAGCGAAATGCCCTTGTTGAATGGGTTCGACAGGGTTCGTGAAAAGAAAATAATAGAATAATTTGTCCTTTAGTGGCGGTGTTTAGTTGGCTCTATGGGTGCCACCTCCGGGCCTAATCCATGGATCACCTCCAATGGGGCCCTGGTAGGTAGATTGAACCGTTGAACATGGGTTTCCAATGAAAAGCCGACCTACTAGCTTACTTTCAACTACTACCTAAGGCACTTACATAGCCCAGGTAGTACCAACAGCCTAGGTACTAACCAAATTAGTTATTTGTACCACCTACTACTGTATTGCTATCATTGACCTACCTGGTATTTACCAAGGTCACAGGTGTAATCTCCTCCTCTGCCGTAATCCTTCTTGTGTTTCTTGTCGTCTCCCTCAGATGTTGGCTGCGTAGAAGGAGTAGTAAATTGATCCCCGTCTATTCCTACCTAAATTCGGCGGATGTAGCAAAATGCTTAAAGTAGTAATATCGCGCGATACAATCTAATCATTTCAGGGTCTCTAAAATGCGGACGAGACGCGGATTGGTGGAAGGGTGGGTGACTTTTACTAGCGTATTTGTGGCTTGCCGCAATGTGTCGGTCTGTCTCGTGGTAGACGACCCAACTAAGCGCGATACATACATAGAAAACTTAGTTTGTTACATACATACATACCACTGGTTTTCTCCCTGTCTTTTTTTTTTTATTTCTAATGTTGTTGGTTGATCATCTCCATCTTTTGGGGCCACGTTTATACACTACCCCCCTCCCATCATACTTGCTTGGCAAATAATATGGATGAATGTGCAATGGCACGCACGTATGAGGCGTTTTCTGTAAAAACAAAAAAAAAAAACTCTCAGCTCATCACGCCCATTGTCACATCTCCAAGCAAGAGCAATAATATAACTCAAAAAGAGTTTAAGATTCCAAATTCTAATTGTGCCGCCCCTCCTCCCCTTTCCCTTCTTCAGCTGTTGCCTTATAACCAGCCAAGCAAGATAGAGCAGATGTAAACATGAGAACTGAGCTCAGAGACATTTTTTTGATTGGCGAGAAGATAATAATAGGCAATAATAATTATGGATAATACCATCTGTCAAATCCTTCACTGATTTCTAAGTTTCCATCTATGATTTTAGAGGGATTTTCAGTGCACGGGCACTAAGTGGGCATACCTAGTTAGTACATTAAGTTTCTGACTCTCTGTACCTACGTAATGAGTGTAGTCTGGTAGCCTAATGAGTCAGTTTACCTTTTTTTTTTTTTTTTTGCCAAATATTTATTTTTATATTTTATTATTCCTCTCCCCGTGTTTATCCACACCGTTGTAGATCATTTCCAAGAATAGAGTCTTGTAGAAGCATTCTGATTTGATTTTATTTATATTACCTTAAAGAAAAAGGGAAGTAAAATAAAATGAAATAAAAAAATAAATAATAATAATAATAATAGGGAAAGTATTGCAACTCTGAATACAGTCATAATGGTAATGATCTAGAAATAACAAGAATGTATTCTTAGATATGATGATCATCCAGGATTCACCAAGCAAGACATCATGAAACAGACAAGGTGAGCTCCAATGAAAGAGATATCTACTAAAGAGGGAAAAGCATCCTGTCAGCAAGTCTTACCCTCGGCCGATAGAAGGGCCTGAAGAGGGTTCCGTGACAGACAAGGGAAAGAAAGAGGGGGGGGTTGGTGGCCGGCTTTGAGAGAGCGAGCCTGCTCTGTCAGGGGAGGATAATCCAATGGTCAAGAAGTCTTCCAGAAGACAGTCGAAGGCTTAAGTTCGCCAGGGTACCAAATTAAATCGGGTGATTGGGATGAGAAACTTGCGGTAAACTGGGGAGAAGAATAATCCCTGCTGTCAATCCGTCATATTGTCTCTAAACGATTACGCTCTGTGGCTGAATAGGTACTACCTTCCAGTTCCATCATCTGGCATAGTGATCTCCAAAATTGTGCAGTCAATCAATCGCCATCTAGAGGTCCCCTCTACTTCTTCCCCCCCCACCTCCTTCTATGTAGTCAGTAAGGAATTTTTAAGCATTGTATTGGCAGACGTCGAACCCCCCCTGCATATACTACTTCTATATGTCCATCGAGAGAGAAGTGGATTCGACCCCGATTTCAACGCCTGTTCCTGCGCCCGAGGACCCTCGATGATGAGGTTAGACAAAGAAACATAGAACTACCTCAGTGCCACGGCTTTCAATAATTTCCGTACAGCTACAGCCCATTGGAGATTTGCATCAGGACCCATAAACGTTAATTAGTTTAGTTGGAAGGTGCAGATCAATGACTACATGACTCCCAATATCGATCGAGAGTCAAGACCGTTACATCTTTTGTGCACTGGCCAATGTAGGGTAGATAGACAATGAACGAGGCTCACCCGGTGAATTACTTGAACATCAAGGTGGGACAGACAACTTTGCTAGAAGGGATGGATGGGAGAAGGAATATTTGACTATTGGGGGGGAGGGCGCTGGGATTGTTGAAATTTCATCCAGTCCAACCCCAACCCCAGCTCCACCTTTTTATTTTTACCTTTTTTTTTTTTTGGCTTGTATTATTATAGCTGACCTTGTTGTTGGTGGTATTATTTTTGTTTTTGGCGCTCATAGGTAGGAGGTACCTAGGATGAAGGAAGAAGGTGACCGCCACTTGGTAAAATTCTAGTTTATGGACATGTACAATGCAACATCAGAGGTAGAGAATGGCTGGAAGGTAACACATACATAAGACATTTGATCCAATTGCATAAACGCTATCTGCATTGTCAGCATCATTGCGACATGGTAGTGCTATATACTAGTACAATTTCCATTTTCCACATTATACACCAGATTTCAATGATCTTTACTTCAGGATATTGAACTATTAGTCTGTGAATGAGGACTGCCTAAATAAATCATGAAAAGAAGTTCTTCATTGCCTGATTAAGGAATACCACATACTTATCTCTTGCACAAGCTATGATGAAAATCTAAGCTCCTCTGGCATCAACCATTGAATGCCAAGCCGGTGGCATGCCTGTTGTTATTCCTATCATAAATGATAGCCTTGCTAGGGTATTATTCTTGACCAGGCACAATTTGGAATTAGAAATCATTAAGGTTAGATATTAGAAAAAAAAAAAAAAAAAAAAAGAATAAACGATGTAGCGTCTGCTTAAGGAATTGCTTCGGTAGCCTTATACACCGGATTCGAAAGCCAAATGACCAAAGTGATCAGTATCTCGAGTAAAAACACAATCTCTTACTTTCCTTAGGCCCCTGCTCTTTCATTATATCTACCCCCTTTTTTTTTTTTTTGACGACCATACTTCTACCCGTTTGATTGCAGGATTTCTCTGTCAACCCCTCCCGCGAAAAATACTTAAGAAAGGCCTTATTATGCCTAAATTGAGGATGATATTCTGCAGGGAGGACACAAGAAGAAGAGCCCCAGAGTCAGAGCTGACTTTGATCTGTCAGGCTGCCAGGAGCCAACCTATAGGAACAGAGAGAGAAAGCCCTAGACACCAAGTCAAACCCACGAATCATGGTCTAGGATATAGGATTTAGGGAAATAAAGACAAATGGCAAAAATCAAAATTATCCCAAAATAGGGTAAAGTATGTTGTACGCCACTACACATGCCATAATCATAATACACTAGAGTAATAACCTTAGTGTTAGTAGTCTTATAGGGTCAAATAGGTACTAGGCACTTCAAGGAGGAAAAAAAATATAAACATATATAATAATAATAATAAATAAAAAAATAAAAAAAAAAAACTGTCCGGAGAGAGACCCACTGGAGGAGATGATCTTCAATGCTAGGAAGATACGACTTACTACTACTTAGGTCTTTGGGGATATCCGGAACGCGGATAGGGCATCCCAACCAATGGTAAAACCACCAAAGATCTTATGGCGTCGTGTGGAAATTGTCATCCCAACATCTGTGGGTCCTCTACTCCAGTGAAAGTTTGGCATACCAGCAGTTCCCAGGCAAACTTAAAATCAGAAGAAAGAAAGATAGAAGGAAAGAAAGAAAGCAAAAAAATATGTTGATCGGGAGAGAGAGAGAGAGAAGGAGAAGAGAAGGGGGTTGGGTGGGAAAGAGACTCATACCATTTGGTGGTCTAGACCAAGATATTACTAACCGGCATTATCAAGAAGATCTAGAAGATTTGTCACGTATGTACAAGCTGATGTTTTAGGAAGTCTATACCTAAGGGAACCTGGGATTGTCTATCCAAAGTCCAAACACAGTATCTGCTTGCACCCGTTGGCCTCCGGATCAGTTTCTCTTTCCCTTCCTCTTCCCCTACAGTCTCGTATTTTCTTCGTTTATTTCTTTATTATTAATTTTTCTTTAATTGAGTTATTTGTGCCCCATACTACGCTAAGCAATGAAAACATCTTAGTTACCCTGGCTATCTTTTCTGTTTTTCTTTTCTTTTTTTTTTAAAACCCAAAGGCTTGACTTTAAGGGAACCCACATATAGCGTGATTGCCCTACCCTACCTTAGTCAATTTGTGGGGAACAATAATATGATCGCCACACTATATGCATTTATACACTTTTTAACTAGGCATATGGTCCTCCATTTTCCATTCCTCATCCGCACTTCATTAGGGGTCCTTTTGATGGGGCTTTCGGCATAACCAGGCCATAATCATGTATCAAGATGTACCTAGTTGTAGAAAAGAGGTCGATAATAGGTCAAGTGTAGAGCATCATCATCACCACCATCATTTGTAAAAGGAATTTTTGGCTACTAGACCCCATGTCCTTCAGGTCCCCCAAAAGTTAACTTTTTTTTTATGTTAATCGTCTAGTATCCGGTATACCGATTGTATATGGAAACAGACAAGTAGTATAGAAGAAAACAATTACCATGATATGACAACCGATCAGGCTTCCTATAGTTTAGGTAGGATAAGGAAAGGTAGCAAATCTGACCAATGATTATCTAGCTTAGAATATTACGATGATGTGAATGACAAATTCCTCTTTAGAGTGGATGGTATAGTCCAGTCGCTTGCGATCCCTATCTATCAAACAAGTGCGCCAAGTTAACTGTTTTGATCCATAATTGCCTCTCTCTCTTGTAATTAAAAAAGACACACTTTCTTATTAATTATTATACTTTGTTGCTTTACTCTATTTTTTTTTCCTAGGGGTGGGTTATATTATTACTTTACTAGTTTCCAGTTAATTCATCCGCGCTTGTTGATAGATCCACTAAGATTTAAAACCGAAAACTACCTAGTATGTTAGCCCATCCAACAGTCGTTTTAGTATTATTTTTTAATTGCCTGCGCAGTAGCCAAAAGCCTTGTGTAATATCCTCCTCTAATAAATATTCTAACATCAGTAACCATATGCAGGGCACTACATATCCTGGTATGTAATGAATTAAGTTGATAATAACAACATTCAATAATAGTATAACTAAATGGTAGGTGCCACAAGACCCTGTTGGGGCGTTCCTGTCTAAGCATTAAAATACCGCCAATCTAGCCTGTATTGTGATTATCTTATTATCATTATTTATTATTATTATTATTATAATAATTATTATTAGCACTAGTTCGACCCTTAGCCTCTAGCGTCTATGTAAGGTATTGGTTATACCAAGAAAATGACATTTGCGCCCCCTCTCTCCCCCCAGTCCAAAAAAATACACACATGAATCTCATCCCGATCAGGTAAAATAATCCTATAGACTCATAGATCTAGATACCCCAATATTTTCTGACGGATAGATTGACATAAAGAGGGGTGCAGGCAGGAGGATGAATTGGAAACAACCGGCACATTTGGGTACTGTACCATTGTACAGGAACAATTATCAGTAGCTTCCAGTTTTTTTTTTTTTGACCAATGTAAAAATAAATATTAAATAAACCAAATTAAATGATATTACTACTTAATTGTGACATGAAAGAGAGGTGGGAAGAAGAGAAGAAAACAAAAATAAAATAAAAATAAATCAAGATAAAAATAAATTTACTTGGAGAGAAAGAATAATACTTGAATAACGTTTCAACAGTCCAATCAGAAAGAGAAAATGAAAGAAATAAACTAAGAAAAAGAAATGGAATTTAAAGAAAAGAAAAAAAATGAAAAAGCCAAAAGGCAAAAAAGAAAAAAAAAAAATCAAAAAAAAATCAAACGGCAAAGGAAAGGAAGAAAAAGAAAGAATAGGATCCTTAGTACCTAGGTAGGACCTGGTAGATACACACAAATCCCCCCCTTCTCAAATCTTTCATCCCCATGACTGCTAACTAGTTGACCCGATACTATGGAACAAAGAAGGCCTACACTCTGCCGCCCTCAGGCATGAGTCTCTTTGGTAGAACTGGAGGACTCTAAGCCTCTAGTTAGTCTCTAACACTTTTATCGCCGGAGAATGGTTGTCTGCAATATTAACAAGCCTTAAAAGTGCTTGATGTCCACTTGTTGCTTCTATTCTTTTTTTCCATTACTTCCCTTGCCGCATAACAAGAACCGATATCAGGATAATGTCCGTTTTCTTTTAATATATCTTTATCATCTGTATTATTTTTACCTACAACTATTTTACCAGAGAGAGAAAAAAAAAAAAACAATAACTCTCAAAACAAGAAAAAGAAAAAGAAAAGAAAAGAAAAAGACAGTGATTTCCACCAACGGTGCTGCTTCTTCCCCCTCTTATTCTGACCTTATTCCCCTCTCCTCTCTCGCCATTCCACCCCATTTCAGCGCTCTATCCTCTTACAGTTCGCTACAATTCTTTCCCCTTTTATCATTGACGGCTTCTCTCTTCTCTTGTCTCAACTCATAATCAATAATACGAACTCCGTGTCTCACCTTCTTCGATTTGGTGTCGGATTCTTACCATCCCGCGGTAGAAGATCTACCTACTAAAGGGGGTCGCAAATGCAGAACTCTTCTCAGCGCTTAAAGACCCCCAGTTTTTCCTCATATTATCTACTCGCCGAGCATTTAGTTATCACCATCTTCTATCGACGGATAATCTGGAAATCATACGGGCTTGATTACACGTTTCCACCACCTACAGTTCAGAAGCTATCTAGGGTCGCAGAACTCTAGAGAGCAGCCGTTTGCAAGGTTCCCCGCGGATTTTCGCTTGAGACCCCAAACTTGGGCCTCCCCATCTTCTATTGTAGCGAAATTATGGCTACTAAAACCGGACGACTCATTCGTGGGCCGCCGCCCTCCCCACCCCAGTCAAATGATGGGGATCCAAGCTCTGAAGCTCGTCCGGAGTCCTGTGGTATATTCCATTCATTGTATGGTGGCCAAGGAACTTTCGTAGGAGCAGAAATGCGTGCTCTTGACAGATCTAGTGAAACAGCATTCGATCAACATGGATCGCAATCGGTGGTGAGCATCTCAATACTAGGTCACCACTCTTTCGCTTATCGCTCTTGACTAATGATTCTTTCTCTGTACTATAGTATGCGTCCTCTAGCGATTATCCTCACGGTCTACCCTTGTCTCATACAGTAAGAATCTCGAGCTTTCTTTCCTCCTCAATTCTACCTGCGTTTTACTACCCTTCTCTCTTCCTTTGCTAATGTCAAGTCAGGTGGCACCCAATGGTCTTCAGGTCAACACACCACCCGCTTCAGATGATAGTATCATCCCTGGTAATCTGGAATCCATAGCAAAGTGGGCTTCACCATCGCCGCAAAAACAGAGCCCACAGAAAGCGAGGGTGGTTAGATCGCCTAGAGTAAGGCGAAGGACTAAGAAGACCAAAGACCGAGAACCGCGGGCTCAGTTACCGGGTCCTTTAAGCGAATTGACAAGACACATGTCACACGTCCCAATAAGAGATATGGAAAGTTGGGTGCATCGTCCGGTTACCGTTCGTCACCAAGAGGTGGCCAAGAAAAACGGCAAAGTCGCCAGACCGATGAACTCTTTTATGTTGTATCGATCAGCATATGCAGATCGTACCAAGGAGTGGTTCTCTCAAAACAACCATCAGGTAGTATCAGAAGCAGCCGGTGATAGTTGGAAACTCGAGCCCCGAGAGGTCCGTGAGAAATATGAGCTTCTCGCAAATATCGAAAAACACAACCACCTTAAGGCACACCCTGGATACAAATTTACCCCCGCGAAAGACAAAAAAAAGCGACCAGGACCGGAAGACAACCATTCAGTTCCCGACAACATGCCTGAACCCAGCCCTGCTTTGCTTCATACCCATACTTTAAGCTCCTCAGAGGTCGATAGCAGTGGATGGGAGAGTAACCACTCAACTCCTTTCGATTTAAACGATCACGGTTTACCAACTGGGAGCTACCTGGGCCATTCGTGGCCTACAAACAATCCAAGCCGGCCACTTTCTAGCGTTATTCCTTCCTCTGACCCCTCTCACTATCTCCACCAGTCTCCCCATCAAAATTTCATGATGTACAACATGGAAGATACGCAATTCAAGAAATCTGAATTACAGGAATTCTCTTACAACCCATCGACAACATTAGCCGGGCTGCCTGGAGCAGCCCATCACGATCTCCTTCAGCCCCAGACGCAACTACCCCCTTCTACCAACTATGCAAATGCCCCGCTAGACCCTCAACTGTTGAATTTGCGAGGAGATGCCTCAGGACCTGACAGCGGGAGCCAGCTTTATGGAAACTCACATTATTCTATGTGGCAGGAGTCTCCTACCACTAACTGCTACCTCCCCGTCACAACATCATTGATTCCCAACGGCGTAATTCCCTTCCATAGTGGATCGTCCTTTCAGCCTGGAATGCAAACGCTAATGGACGGCCGCGAAGCGTGGGAATCGAGCCAAGATAATACCCTAGACTCCACCGGTGGTGAATTTGACCATTGGATTAATAACCAATCATCGAGTTACTGATATATGTATTCCCCTCTGTCTTTCAATTTATGACCAATGCAATGAGCTGAACGAGAACACTCGTCGTTGTGTACAAGTCCTTTTTTTTTACTCTCTCTTCATTTTGAATTTCGCCTTTTCTTCCTTTCCTTTCTTTTTTTCTGGGTTTGGTTTTGGTCCATTTTTCTTCTTCTATTCGTTGGATTGGCCTTCTGCTTTGAAACCCCTCGCAGCTGGCGTTTCGAGGCGCAGAAATCTAGCATGATGGGCATCTGGGTGGTATTTGTTCTGTATTTTTCTAGAGATAGTTATTTCCCTCTCCCCGTTGTTTTTGTTTCTATTTGATATTCCCTATCAGATGTATCCGTTTGATTTTATTACACATGGCGTCATGATTCCATTCAAGGGTGGCACTCTGTTTCTGATTCAAATCCATTGTTGTTGATTTGTGGCGCCTCATATCTCTCGATCGCATAGACTTTTTTTTTCTTTCGGAGCAATCTGAATACCCCAATTTCCACCAAATTTATCTATTATTTGGAATTTTATGAATAACTAAAGTAAGTTGCACATTAGGATTGGAATGATTGAATTATTACTGGGTGGCTCCTACGATACATCATTACCTAGAAATAATGCATGGAAAGAGCTGCTATTGTCAGTCGTAACAGCTATAGAGGTAATAAGGAATGAATCGAGAAGTCAGCCCAACGACATGCCCGTTGAAAGGTAATAAAAAAAAAATTATATACTACCTAGGTACCTTACTGTAGTAGGTAATCCTGCTCCATTCCCACATTGGTTGACGTATGATAGGCCAATCACGTGGGGTTAGTTTTAAAGCAGTGGCACTTGCCAACTTAGATAACAAAACGCATGTTTAAGCTTCATAAAGTTCTACTTTTTCTTTATAGTAATTTTGCCAAGGTTATCTCTCCCATTTTCTTTGCCTTGATGGCAGAACTTACGACCGAATATCAAAAATTCATGCACAATAAAGGAAGGTAGATTGTACTCAGCCACACCAACAGATTAATCACGGCGTGTTACCCCAACGCGTCTGCATAACGAACCCTCACGATTTACCTTTAAAAGGCCTTGTATCATGTACGGGGAACTTGGAAATAAATTGGTATGACTTGTCTCCCCTCCTCCCATCAAAACTCGAACCACATTATGGAACGCCTCTCTCAGATTAGAGAAAACCCACACCAATTTTGCAACTAACCTTGAGCCAGGTCCAACATGCGAAACGGACCCAATCCCTCGCACACCTCCCTCCCTATCAAACCGAGTTAGTCCGTACGGTAGCGCGCGAAGTCCGTGACCTCGACCGACACGTTGCCCACCTCCTCGCGCCTTTTGAAAGGAACTTCAATCCGTCCCAGGAGCCAGCGATCGCGTGTGCGCTTCTGGTCGACCATCTCTGTATCCGTCGCAACAAGCGCTGTCTCCTAGCATATCACCGGGTTCGCACGGAGAAGCTCGAGGAGCTCTGTTGGACGGGGGTTGATGTGTTAGAACAGCAGCCACCGTCGGCGGAAGAGGGAGGAGGAGGAGGAGGAGGAGGAGGACGAGGAGGACAAGGGTCCGGGCCCTCTGGTGGACAAACTGGTCCAATGGGCTCACAAAGTGGGAATCATAGCTCGTTGAGCCCGGAGGAAGAGGAGTATTTTCGCCAGTATAGTGATATGTTGGCGACTTATAAGGGACAATGGACAGATATTGATCTTACGGGGAGTTTGGAGCCTCCTAAGGATTTGTTTATTGATGTTCGAGTGTTGAAAGACGCGGGGGAGATTCAGACAGAATATGGGTAGGTTCTTTTTTTTTTTTTTTTTTTTTAAACACTTTCCTTTGTTCTTATGGGCGGTCGGGTGCTAATTTTTACACAGTGTCATTAATTTGACAAAAAATAGTCAACTCTACGTGCGACAAGGTGATGTGGAACGATTGATTGCTCAGGGATACCTCGAACGATTGAACTGATGTATGGATGAATTGAGATGAAACCTTTTTTTACCTTTATGATACCCCCTTGTATTGTTCGCTTTGATGTTCATAGAGTCTGGCAATCATTAGAATAATTTTACCTATTTTTCTATGAAAAAATAAAGTTAAAAGGAAAAGGAAAAAAAAAAAATAAAAAAAAGGTGGAAGAGAGCCCAAAAAAGAAAGAGAAAAAGATACAACAACAGACAGGATAGGACCCCTTGGCCTTACAGGGTCAGAGTGGATTCTTATGACTAACTAATAAACTTGTATTCTAGAGCTGAGTCGTGGATTATGCGCTAGGGAACCAGTTAACGCGGGTGTCGCCCGAAATAAGACGTTTAGAAAATTAGATTATTATTGCTGCATGCGTCAGGCAAGGCCAATAACGGCGATCAACGCTCTGGCCACTTGTTTACTCAGGACGGTATAAATTATTAACGTCCTTGAGATCACCAACCACCAAAAAATAGGTACCACTAGTTGGAGACAGCTATGACAAGTTAAGACACTCCCCCAGACATTCTTCTGTCGACAATCGTCGTCGTCCACATGGAGTATCCCGTGCATTGGCTCGGAACCAAGTGGGCCGTTAGAAATCTTCGATGATAAGACTTTTTAGTCACCTCAACCGATAACAATAAAAATTATCCAAAAGCAAGGTTCCAGGCGCTGGTTCCCCTCACTGCTGTCTGTTTTTGCGCAATTTCCCCTCAAACTCGCCTTCCCCTCTCTTATGTCGCTGTCCCAGCATTGGTTTCTCTTGAAATCCTAATTCCATTGCCTGACAGCTAAGCGATGTCAATTGTTCCTTTTACCTCGATTCTTGCGTCATCGATCATCCATCTCGCCTCCGCCAAACGAAACCTAAACCCTGTACAAGCTCTATTTCGGTTCAGGGTTGTGTTATAATCAGAACCCTTCTCCCTTGAGGGGCTGTCTGCGTGACAGACAGTTCAACACAAACCAATTCACCCCACGGTTATCTCGTTGTCCTTTTTTTTTTTTTTCGATTTCGCCATGGGTGTCATTGGGCGGCGAGATCGGAAGGACTCGCAGGTGTCTCACCCTGGACCCTTTGTTGACGATCATGTCGTCGCGTCGGATGTGATTGACTCTCTTACGGAGCCTAGTGGTAGTCCTCCAGCGATTCCAGGACTTGAACCGGTGATATCCGGAGGAAGTAGCTACCGGACTCCAAGTCGGTCGTTCCATCACAGAACCCTTAATAATTCCTTAGGTACGGAATAAGTAGCTTTCTCTCTCTCTTCCCAGACACTTCGGGCCCAATTCTCTTGCTGACTCATGAAACGAAGACCCAGCACATTATTCTTCCCATGGGCTTCGTGAACAGACAGCTGAATTAGCTTCGCTTGCCTTGTCCAGAGAACCGAGCAACCTCCCCGCCACCATAGACGTTCGTCAACCGCCCCATGATGAAGGTAATCAGCGCCCCTCATCGTTACATGATGGATCCTCTCCAGCTTCGGCGAAAGCAAGCGCCATCGACCCTGGATCTCCAGTCCCCCCTACCGGCTCATCGGTACTCACAGAGATGATCCGCAATCCCATACCAGACTCCAGCCGAACACGGAATGACAGCTTTTCAAGCCAACATGTGGGAAGGGAAAGCATTGCCTCCTTGAGAACTTCGACCCCAGTCGACGAGGGTGAGCCCACAAACACTGAGCGAACAACATTGCTATCTAAAACATCACCAGCAAAACCAAGTAGAAATTACGGAGCCGTGAACGATGTGGAGAGTCAGGTGTTCACGCAAAAACAAGGATCCAGTGCTCTGCCCCAGGTCCTTTCGAAAGTAACTGGATTCTTTCGAGTGTTGGGTCATCCTAAGTCCTGGGACGGCCGCCTCGTTTGGAAAGAGGGGGTTGTTTATCCTTTGAGCTTAGTACCGTCAGTACTTCTCGGTCTCTTGCTCAATATCCTCGATGCTTTGTCGTACGGCATGATTCTATTCCCACTAGGCGAACCACTCTTTTCCGAACTGGGGTCGGATGGAATTTCCATGTTTTATGTCAGCACAATAATCTCTCAATTAGTTTTTTCATGTGGAGGGTCAATCTTTCGTGGAGGAATTGGGAGTGAGATGATTGAAGTTGTGCCGTTCTTTCACCAGATGGCCTTCACCATCTTGAATCGGGTTGGAGAGGATAATCCTAAAGCAGTGATTGCCACCACAATCCTATCCTTCTCAGTCAGCTCGGTTTTGACTGGCTTAGTTTTTTTCATCATGGGAGCTTGCAAGATTGGATCTCTTATAGGGTTTTTCCCAAGGCACATCCTCATTGGTTGTATCGGTGGAGTCGGTTTCTTCCTGATCCAAACAGGCGTTGAGGTTTCAAGTCGGCTACCTGGGCCAATTCAAGTCACCATTCCAACACTAGAGAAACTTTTCAGTTTGGATACTATTTTCCTCTGGACAATACCATTGGCGGTAGCAATCGGCCTTCTTGTCTTGAAACGGTTCATACGATCTAATTACCTAGTTGGTGCTTATTTTATTTTCGTGGCTGTCGTCTTTTATATCGTTAAATTCAGCGCCAACCTATCCATGAAATCTCTCCGGAACAGCGGCTGGGTATTCGATGCCCCCTCATCCTCGAATCCCTGGTACCATTTTTATACTCTATACGGTCAGTTCAATTTTGCGTCAGGTTTTATATGCAACTACTCTAATACCGTCGCCTAGATTTCTCTGCTGTTGATTGGTATGCCTTTGCTGACACGATTCCTGCGATGTTCGCTCTCACTTTCTTCGGCGTACTCCATGTTCCGATCAATGTTCCAGCACTAGGTATATCGACTGGCGAAGATAACCTCAATGTTGATCGCGAGCTCATCGCTCATGGAGTCTCCAATGCTCTTTCGGGCTTCGCAGGGAGTATACAGGTAAAAATCTCCCCCTCTATTCTAATAATCGCTACACAGTCCACTAATACACGAGTAGAATTATCTTGTCTACACCAACAGTTTGCTTTTTATTGCGAGTGGTGGTAACTCTCGCTTGGCGGGAATCATGCTTGCAGGTGCTACGGCAGGCGTACTCCTTATTGGTCCCGTAATCGTTGGGTTTATCCCTGTTATGGTTGTTGGTGGCCTTATCTTCTTACTGGGAATCGAATTAATGGAAGAGGCTCTAGTTGATACATGGGGGAGGCTACACCGGAACGAGTATCTCACAGTACGTTCTCTTTTTCGCAATATATCCTTATTTTCGGGCGTCACAAACATTGATAGAGATTAATAACTCTATAGGTTCTTATTATTGTGGTGACTATGGGGGCTTGGGACTTTGTCACCGGTATTTTCGTTGGCATTATCTTGGCCTGTTTAAGCTTCGTCATTCAGACATCACGCAAATCTGCTATCCGTGCTACTTACTCCGGTAAGATTACGGGCTCTACTGTTAGACGCCCTCCAATTCAGCATCGCTACTTGGAGGAAGCAGGACAGCAGACCCTGATTCTGAAGCTTGGTGGCTATTTATTTTTTGGGACCATTGTGAATGTCGAAAATACCATGCGTGGACTAATCGAAGAAGACGCATTCAACAAGCTGCCAATTCGTTTTATCATCTTGGATCTTTCTCGAGTGTATGGAGTTGACTTCTCTGCTGCAGAGGCTTTTACCCGCATCAACCGAATCTTAAGGAAGCGAAATGTGAAAATGACTATTTCTGGATTGGACGTGGAGGGCGATGTCGGAAAAAGCCTTCAAAACGTGGGTTTGTTCCAGTCAGAGAATGGTGTGGAGATATTTGAGGATTTAAACTCGGCGCTTGAGTTTTGCGAGAACGAATACCTTAAGGTCTTTTATAGTCACCGGGAAGCGTTACTGAAAAAGAAAGGTGCATCCCGAACCCTAGAGGTACCAGGATCTCAAACCCAACTTCACTCCGCCGACGGCATCGTGAGCTCCCCTCGCCACCGATATCTCCAGCAAGCTGCTACTACGACACTTTATGCAGACGAAACCGCCGTTCTCATGCCGGCTGCATGGTCTGCGATGCGTCAGCCACTGCCTCTTCTTTTACAAACATTCCAGGGTCTCACCTCTCAGAATGAAGATTTTTGGTTTACAGCATGTGCATATTTTGTTCGCGAGACCTACCCTGCAGGCACTGTTCTATTTGAAGAAGGTGATGTGCCGACTGCATTCTATCTTCTGGAGTCAGGCATGTTACGTGCAGAATATGACCAACCACAGGGACGGTACTTTGAGTTGATTGTTGCGGGAAGACCCTGTGGGGAGCTACCATTTTTCAGCAATACTCGACGCACTGCAACAGTTAAAGCCGAACAAGACTGTGTGACGTGGAGTCTGAGTGCAGATAAATGGGCATTACTACAAAAGCAGCAGCCAGAAGTTGCACAAGAATTGCTAACTGTCAGTCTGAAGCTTACAACAGAACGGATGGATAGCATTACTTCGTAAGTGATTGATTTTTGACCATTACAATTGATTATAATTCGTTACTGACCCAGATTTAGTTATGTCCTCACAATGGCGGCCTGATGTGAATGATGTGTCTACGGTCTTAGTGCTTGTTTTTAGCAGATATACCATATTTTCGTTTTAATATTATTCTATTTTACCACCAATATATTCCGAAATTTTGCGGTCCTTGCATCCTGTTGTAAAAATTAGCCAGACCCCAGAATAGTCATCTCAGCCTTGACAGAATGCCACGCATAACATACCTGCATGACGCAAAAAACTCAAATCTTAACTTCCCTAGATTCCGAGTCCCACCTACTAATAAAAAAAGAGAAAAAGACATCGGATGATACCCACCTACGATCGAAATTGGCTAAAGCTTATCAACCCTCACTAGGCTTTGCGTTTATCTATAGTTACCGCAATTGACGGAAGGGGTGTGGGTTCGCGATTTCGGCCGACTCTTTCAGTGGCAAAATTTTTTTCTTGTGTACTAGGGTACATACAACATCTATACATGCATATATACATGCGTATGATCTGCACGCTAGCTCCTATTGGAGTCATGTCTATCTGTATACCTAAGGTAGTGCTCCACTAACTATGAGTTACACAACTCTGGGCTGACATCTTGCTGTATTTTTCTAATACCGAAATGAATCGCATAATCAGTTAGTTAATAGTGACAGGCAAGTATCTGTGGGTAATCAAATATGTGTGTATAGTAGTACATCAAATAGGTTATCCTACCTATAATCATTCTAACAAGTAGGTGAATTAGCTAGCCATAGCCATTTCAATGATCTTATACACATACCATGTATGCACTATAATATGAATATAGAGTTCTAACTACACTTATAAGTTTCTGAACCAGTAAGAAAAAAAGAACCCCAGAAAAGTAGCTTAGTGGTAGATGAGATGAGAATGTACAATCATAAATTATAGGTAACCAATTTGACTTAAGGTAATCTTAAACACTTACCTTGGAACATCCCCCCCCCCCCCCTCTCTCCTTCTGGTACTACTTTCTAGGCGTCGTGTTAGTCACTGAAAAGTAAAAAATTAGGCAGAGTATGCCATGCTAGGTATCTACCGTACGTACATACATACATATATACTTACGTACTTACTTACACAGTAGAAGGAAGGAGTGATAGAAAAAGCAAAGGGGATCATAAACCAGGTAAGTCAGTAAGTATGTATATGTATTCGGCACCTAGGTAGGCAAGAAGGGGAGGGACGGTATCTTTATATACCCACCCCTCTCTGTGTGAGAGTGAGATAAGTATAGGCATTGGATAGTTAATTGGTTACATTGGTAGGTGCTTCTTACCATGAGTTGAGTAACTACCATACCTTGCTTACCTATTTTTTTTTTTCTATATACACATGTGTACATACATAGATAGGTACACGGATGAACATATAATACATACATACGTTAGAGAAAGGAGGTGAAGGATACCAGGGGTACACTAGCACTAATTCTTAACTCCCGCTTTCCCTTCCTCCCTCCCTCCCTACATACATATATACCATACATACGTACTACCTGACTACCTACCTAAAGCTACTACTAGGTACGGCCGTAGGAGGGGCAAAGGGAGTAGAGAGAGGGGGGAGAGGGGGGAAGGAAGAAGGCTATCATAGACTAGCCTAGCAATAATGCTTGACGAGTCAATAATAATTAATTGGGGGGGGGGTTAAGAGTGAGAAGAAGGAAAATAAACTTTTTATTATTGAATTAATTTTAATTCTTCCACTAGATTGATCAACTGGGGTTTGGGAACTAGGTTTGAGGCTTGTGCTTGGGTTGCCTCTTTTTTTTTCTTTTCTTTTTTCTTACTTTGGGGTTCGAGGATTGTTGTTGTTGTTGTTGTTGTATACAAGAGTATCTTTATAAGCAATGTTGGTGTGAAACACCTGACGAGTTTATATAAATACCTACCTCCCTACCTAGGTAGAAACATACCATACCAAACCTTAGGTGGGTGTGGTGGGTAGGAACTTGGCTATTTCTCTTATGATTCTTCTATCCTGGGTCCCCTTTTACATTGTGTTAATACATAAATAGGCGAGGGATTTCATGAAGATTATGGAAGTGTTGAGATTTTCTGGGTTTTTATCAGTTTGAGGTTTCTCCCCCGGTATGTACACATGTCCGCGTCTACATCTGCATGGACAAGGTTTCAAAAGTAAACCTAATTTATAGTTAACTATTCAAGGGGGGGGTTCTTCCAGTGGTGGGGGAGTTCTTTATCAGTTCTCTGTTAGTTAGTTATTGAACTTGCGCTGAGTCAGTGTTGGTGTATTTATAGATAGATAGTAGTAAGTGAGTAAATAATAAATATGATGTCAGTACTCCGCTTATGGGAATGGGTTACTAACAACATAGTGTTAGTTATATTGAGAATTCGAGATACTTAGCTGATCACTTAGTGTATCATGTTTTTTGTCGGGTCTGCGGGTCTAATAATTAGGTAGTAGTTATCCTACCATTAATCTGGCAGTTCATCATATTTTTTCTTGGGGCTCTGGGAGGCAAGGGACCTTGGAATTTCCATCGGACAGTATGCAAAACATAAATGTCAACCAGTTGGTTGACAATACAATTGGCAAGCTATAAAAATGTACAATTCCGTGGAGAAACAGGTCAAGAAGATGATCTCATACTTGAAGGATCTGAGGTGAAGATTAAGAGATAGGATAGAGTCATCATATCCGGCACATGACTGATAGTGGTGAGCGGATGACGAACTTTATTAAATGGCGAGAAGGGGGAGAAATAAAACAATATAGTTGGTGATGATAAGAAGGTTGGTCAGGTGCTTATGTGCCCTTTTTGAGCCGGATGCATAATGATCATATGTATATTCTTTAGGGCCGCTTATTATGGGGCCGTGATAAAAGTAGAGGAGAGGGAGGTACCGAAGAGCAATCAATCAAAAAGGATTTGAATTTAGTGATGTACTCGGTACATGCTCATGCTAGGTTTCAATCAACTTCAATATGCAGTCAGGATACATCAATGATGTACTCCATACTTGGTGCGACTGGTTGGCGCGGGGTCATGCGAGAGATAAGAAGAGCCTACAAATGCAGAGCTAGCAAGGAATGAGTAAGGATCTTCCCTCGGCAAACTGAACACAATAATATTATTGACTCCCTGACTCTTATTCAACAGAATAGTTACTAATGATCACTATAACGTAATAACGGCGACTATTATAAAACTAGTGGATGAACTATATGTATGTATGTGTGTGCATACATACATACATACACATATAAAACTCATGCTTGTTACGAAATCAGCATGGATACTGGATAAAAAAGGTTCATGACGAGAACCGATGAGCAAAAGCGGACAAGTTGATGATAGTTGACGAAAATTTCCGACCGTGTTGATAGTACTAAGTAGGCTCAAGCTAACTCTCTCTTACCGAGTAATAATGATGGACACGGGTCACGCTAGCGATCATCAGATCGACGGTGGCCTGATTGGCTAGGATACCTTTCCCACCTAAAACACTGAAGACTCGACAGAGCCAGGAGTCAGGAAACCGTAAAAAGGGGGAGTGTGGACTGTGGTGGAACCGTGGTCTTCATCCTTGGCTGGGATCTTACTCCCTAGACGGTTAGCCACTCTGGTACTATTATCGTGAAGGCGCCAAACAATGTCTTTTCTTTTTTTTTTTTTTTTTCCCTTCCTTTGTCATCACCTTTGAGAACAACATCTGTGTATCCCAATTTGCGGACAAGTGAGATAGAAAACCCGACAAGTAATAGATCGTTGTATATACTTCTAAAGGCGTTTCGTGTAGATACCCTGGATAGGTAGGTAGGTTTGGGTTTTGGTACACATTGGAAAAGTACCTATTAGTAGGCACGTAGGTGGAATAGGGCTGGCGGCCGCTCTTTGCTACGAATTGCGAGAGACAGGGGAGACTGGAGTCCTGCAAATGTGGGGCATCGCCTCTCCATCTCCTAACTTGCTGGACCGTGCTCTACCCACAATGATACTGGTAGGTAATATATTATTATTAATAATAATATGAAGGATAGCCACCATTTATTACTACTATTATTATTATGATTGCTCCTGTCTCCTATAAGTTGTTGCGTCGACTGATTAGAAACAGTAGAACTAATAACAACAGCTTTATGTGGAAAGGGGTCGCCGGTTGCCTCAAATAACCAGACTGTTATTATTATTGATTGATTAATTGATTAATTGATTAACTATATTCACACCTGTTTGAGAATTGGTGGTGGAGATCTGACTGAGTGGACGAGGAACCTTGACAAGATAGCGCTGAATAGTGCTAGAACAAGGGTGCTAAGAGCATAAAAAAAATTTTTTTTTTTTTTAATACAATAATTACTCAGAGTTTCGAGAAGAAAAAAATATCAAATAGGCGAGAATGCACATACATACCTTAATGACGCAAAAGCGATGGTAGTCGGAAACCAGAAGCGCTTCTGACACCATCCAAGATGGAGGGTCTCTCTGGGAGCTGGTTGGTTGTTCGACGATGGCGACAGTCATGAGGCATGTTCCAAGTCGCGTGGACGATGTCAAAGACGAGAGAGAGTAAGTAAATGGATCATTGGATTCTTATTGACTCCCGGGATTCCAGGATGCTGACGGGAACAACTGGGCGTAAGAAGAAAATCATGTAATAATAGGTCGTGAATACCTAATAGTTAATCAACTCGGCAGTCGCAGTGGCCGAGATAATTCAGGAAAATTAATGTGTCTCTCATCTTACTCCCGGTAAATACGGCACCTACTACTACTACTTCTACTACTACGACTAACCACCAATCTTGACTTCCGTACACCAATTTCATGGCAAATATTTAGCTCCCTACAGAATCTTACGATGATATCAGGGAAGAGCCGGCCGCTGTTGGTCGGCATTAGCCGCTCAGAGCTCTAGGTAGACTTTAGAACCATGGAATTGCCATCAGTAGTTGCGAGTTAGTTTCATGATTTTTTTTTTTTTCCCTCCCCTGATGTTTGGGACTCTTACTCTGATTCACCTCGGAATTTTGGCGGAGACCATTCAAGATAAATTGGAAAAATAAGGAAAATAAAATAACCAAAGCTTTTCACATTTTAGCCACAATTTTTTATTTATTTTTTTTTTTTGAAACAACTTGGTCATCAAAGAGAAACAACAACTGAGGGGTGGAAAAAAAAATAATTCAAATAAATTAAGAGAAAAAAATTTCCACAACTATGCTTATTGAGATGATGATTGTTTCTAATGAGAGCTTAAGGATTTGACTTCTGGAGCAAGGAGGACTTAACCTTGGGGTGTGTAACCAGGTTAGCCAACCAGCAGGTCAGCCATAGGATGATCTGAAAAGGAGACTCATGGAGCCTATGGATCCCAACCAAAATCAGTGAGTGGTTGGGTCCCGCAAATACGGTGAGCAGGTGACAGACATAAACATTCCTGGTCCCGACATAGACATATCTACGCAGTTTTTGATTTTTTATATATACCGACAACATCGTCTGACAGTTTATATATCTACCTTTCGGGTGATATCTTCGCCTCTGGAAATAAAAAATTACAGAATTTTTTTTTTTTTTTCTTCTCTCTCTCTCTCTCTCTCTCTCTTCCTTTTTAGTTGAGTAGCTAGTGGCAAGAAGCTCTCCAAGTAAATTCAATAACCTAAAGTCAATCCCTGTCCAAGGTGGATTGGAAAAAAAATTTTCCAAATTAATTCCAAGCTAAAGGGAATTTAAGGGTCAAAGAATTTTAGAGCCCGTTAAGCTGCATGGCCGGTAAGGGAGCTATGTCAAGCTACTGGTCACTAGCTGTCATCTTCATCAACCAAAAGGACCTATGAAGGAAATGTGCACGAAATTTTTTACTTTCTTGGGGGGTATCAGATATTTTCTTTTGCCCAATAAACTTTCTTACGATGACCTTTGGGATGGAGTAACTCCATAATTACCTGGGAATAGCTTCCCTTTTGATATTAATTACCTTGTTTTTTGTCTTTTCCCGTTTGTTTTTTTTTTTTTTTTTTTCATGAGTAAAATCTTTCCCTACTAACACTAGAAGAAGCCATCCAAACTTATCTGGATCTACACAGTAGTAATCACGAGTTCAAGCTGATTATGGTGGATTTTACTTATTTTATTTTTCTTCTTAGGCAGATAACTGGTAACATGAAGGAGGATAAGAAATATTAATTTCTCTTTCAATCCCCAAAATCACATGATGACAATATACAATGGTATGGGGCTTCCCCTTTAAAGTTTATTATTACAGAGGACAAGGAAAACAAGCCCACAGGATAGGAAACGCCGCACAGGAAGAAGTAAAAAAAAAAAAAGAAGAGGATGGAGCCATGATGTAAATTCAAAAAGCACTACGAGCTCCTACTAGCCTTTAGGAGCATCCTAGTCCCTCGCGGCCCACCCTATCACCCAGTCTAGGCTGGCCTTCCCTAGTGCCGCCCTGCAGCTCCCTTCCTTTCTGGGCTGATGCGCCAATCAACCTGAGTGTTGCCCACACCCTTTCATTCATTCTCCCTCGCCCTCCTGTCGCCCCTGCTCCTTCTTTTTCTTCCCTCTTCTCTCCTCTTCTTCTCCTCTTTCTCCTCCTTTCCCTCTTTTCCTCTTCTCTCTTCTCATTCTCTTCATCTTGACTGACAGAACTTCTTTGTTCGTTTCTTCCCCCTTAGCCCTTCTTCCCCTAATTGTGATACCCGAGCTCTTCTAGCCTTGCGCAGGAAGTTGCTTTTGTTTCTTTTTTGTTGAGATACCCCCCTAAAGATACCCAGGTCAACCTGCCTTTGAATTACGAAGCTTTCTTTTTTACCGAGCTTCCTTACTACTTATTTAATCACTTTCATACTATTATAATTCCTATTTAATCAATCTTCAACACCATGTCTGACACCCAGAAGCCTGTTGAGGAGACTCCCGCGGCTGCTCCTGCCACCGAAACCCCCGCTGCGACCGAAACTCCTGCTGAGGCGCCTGCTGCCGAAGCTCCCAAGGAGACCCCCGCTGAGGCTGCTACTGAGGAGACTAAGGCTGATGCCCCCGAGGTGGCTAAGGAAGAGGCGAAGGAGATCACCCCCGCTTCAGAAGGTGTTCTCGGATACAAGGCCCCAGGTCTGGTCAAGTAAGTCTCGGCTGGTGTGTAAAGCATGGTTTTGGGCTCAAGTGCATTAACACGTCTGGGATAGGGGTCTTCGTTTCTCCAAGCGCTTCTTGTACTTCAGTGAGGAGGCCGTCGAGCCTAAGCAGCTCATATCCTATCGCGCCAGTGAGAAGGCTGCTATCGCCAACCCCGTCACCGCATGGGCTTCCCAAACCGGAAAGGGTCTTTTGTTCCTGACCAAGCGCTCAGAGGACAAGGCTACCCCCGCCGGAATTTTCAGCTTGGTTAGTATTGACCCGGAGAACTGAAACGGGAAGGAGTAAAATATTTACATATTTCCACAGGCCGATGTCTCCGACATCACCAAGGATGGCTCCACCGAGTTTCACTTCAAGCTCAATGGCCATAAGCACACATTCCAGGCATCTAGCACCGACGAGAGGGATAGCTGGATTGTTGCTCTTGAAGCAAAGTCCACTGAAGCCAAGGCTGACAAAGAAACCCTCACCGCTTCCGAGGGCTACAAGGCTGAGCTTGAGAAGCTGAGTATGTTCTTCTGACAAGAAGGTGGCTTGAATATTGAGGAATAATGTACTAACGTTTAACCAGCCAAGCCTGTTGTTGCCGTCCCCGAGAAGAAGACTGCTGAGCCAGAGGAGGCTAAAGAAGAGGAAGAGGCTGTCCCTGCCGAGGAGAGCAAGGAGAAGGCTGATACCAAGAGCCGCTCTCGCTCCCGCAAGAGGGCAAGCATCTTTGGATCTCTCCTTGGAAAGAAGGAAGAGGCTGCGGAGAAGAAGGAAGAGGCTGTGGAGAAGAAGGAGGAGACCGAAGAGCCCAAGCCCGCTGAGACATCCACGGAGACCCCGGCCCCCGAGGCCTCTACTGCCCCCGAGCCCGTTGCTGAAAGTGAGTACCTCGGCATAATTTTGAATATGAGCAAGTGACTAATTATATACTAGGCTCTACTGCTCCTGCTCCTGTGGAGGAAGAGGAAGTGAAGGAAGATAAGAAGGAAGAGGCTGAGCAGGCCACACCAGCTCCTGCTAAGTCGAAGCGTGCTTCTCTGTTTGGCAACTTCTTCCACAAGGTCACCAGCCCCTCCAAGGAGAAGACCGAGGAGGAAGCCACCGCTCCCGCTGAACCTGCTCCTGTCGCCAGCACTGCCCCCCAGCTTGATAACCCAGTTGAGGAAGCTCCTAAGCCAATTGAGCCAGAGAGCGTGACTGCTCCTGCAGAGGAAGAGGTCAAGAAGGAGGAAGCCCCCGCTGAGACAGCCGCCACTGAGACTCCCGCTTCTACTACCAAGGATAAGCGTCGCTCTTCGTTCTTCAACTTCAACAAGAAGAAGGGAGAGTCTGACACTGAGGCCACTGAGGGTGAAGCAAAGCCCAAAGGCAACAAGTTGGGTGGACTTTTCCGTTCTGCTAGCAAGGCTGTGAAGCCCAAGTCCGAGGAACCCAAGGAAGAAAAGAAGGAGGCCGAGCCGGCAGTTAAGGAATCTCCTGAGGAGACTGCTGAGCCCTCCGAGGCTCCTGTTGTGGAAGAGTCCAAGCCTGTTAACGTTGCCTCCACCTCGACACCGGTCCAGGCCGCCGCATGAAGCTCACCAAGAAAAGCAGAATTTGAGAAATGGTGGGATCGCCATTATGCGTTTTCCGACAGCTCCGAATCTTGATGAATCGTCGTTGCGAAACGGAAAGTGAACAAGAGAAAATTTCAAAAATTTTTTTTTTATTATAAAAAAAGAACCCAAAAAAAAGACAAAAAATTGTTTATTACATGTTTAAATCTTTTAACCTAACTAATGTCTCCACTGACACTGAATTATGATGCCATTGTCTCCTAGGAGTAGGACATCTAATATCAGGGTCAATGATACCCTCTGCTACTTTGACGGTCATTTTGGTGCCTTGATATTTATCGGGTGCTATCTTTCATTCCTTTACGATATCCCTTCTCGCAAGGATACCCAAATCACATCAGCCCTGAGTGATCATGTTGTGCGCCGTCCTAGATTGATACCACTTGCTGTTTTTGTTTATTTGTTCATTTTATCCTTCTTTGTTTCGCCTTTCACCTCGGTTGCCTTGATAATTTCCTACGTTTGTCTTGATACCCTACTGGGAGAAGGGCGCTTTGTTTGCCTGTTGGATGGGCTTTTGGAATCTGGTGGTTTGCGTTGGATTCTCCACTCAACTCGCATTGCCCCCGTGATGTTAATATTATGTGCCGTTAGTTTCATGGCGTTAATAGTGCGCTGACTAGGCGCCATGTATTCATTCGCACTGCGTCAGAGGTAATAGCTAATAGGATCAATGCACTGTTTGATAGTATATTTAACACTCATTTGTGGTTTCTTTTCTCTTTTTTCAGGAAAAAACAAAGAAAAAACAGTAGCGTTTTAGTAGGGTTCTAGATCGAATCTCAAAGGCAGTTTCGTACTTGCCGAGGGCTTCCGGGAATCAAGAATGCATGAATGCTTATTAGGGCTGACTGAAGCTAAGTCTCGGCACTGAAAAGGCACGCTCACTCAGTTCAGCCTTGTGAGGATGGGTTGATAATCTCGCAGCATGCTGAACCATGCATTGGATATCAGCCGGCGGGTCCGAAAATGACAGTTCCAATTATGTAAAGATATTTCGGTCGAGTCTTGATGAGAAGAGTAGAATAAAATTTTTCGTCCATGTTAGTTAATCACTTTCATTACGGTTAACATAATTTTCTATCTTATTTTATACTCTCTCACAGCCGTCCTGTAGTGGCGGAGATTGAGTTGCTTTGCAGGACCAGGCTTGATGTTGGAATGCAGGAGTGCAAGGAAATAATTTTTAGATGGTCAGTGCGCTAGGATTTCAACTCCCACAACCAGAATAACAAGAAAAGAGGAAAGGAAGCAAAAAAAAATCAAAATCAAAATCAAAATAATTGGGACTCGTCAACAGGATGGATCAATAATAATTCCAGAATCATTAATTATGGAGCAAATAGGCTTCATTCTAATTATCTTGCTTATGCGTAATAATCTATGTCTTCTCTTTCTCCCCTCCCATCAGGTTTTTCTGGTCCGTCATCGTCATCCGGCTAAAGTTGGAACTTGGGAGTTGGGACTTCTTCCGGGTGAAATTAGGAAGGAGAAGACGGGAGTAGTTAATTAAGGTCATGGTTTGATATTAACTTGGTTATATTATTTGAGTGTCCTTCGGGATCACTGAAAAGTCTACTCCTGCTCGTGCCGCGTCAAGACTCAATCAATTTAGAATCCTGAATGCTCATTTGATTCAATAGACAAGTCAGATGCAATGAAAACGGAGAAATCCGGTGCGTGTAAGGCGATAGAGTTTGAAATGCACGCCCTTCGACGACGCCAACCCAGATGCTGCATGGCGGGGAATCAATCGGGTAAATGATCCCCACATAAGCCTGGAAAATTTTTTCTGTGTACATTATTAACTATTTCCCCCCTTTCATTGAAGCGATCCACTGTCGGGGACCCAAAGAAGAAAGGGAACAGAAAAATGAAAGGGAAATTTAAATTATTTGTTTTAATAAGATTCTTCAAAAGGGATTATCATTTGTCGGATTAGTTAGCTTGGGCTCTTTTGCCTGGTGAAAGTGAGACAAGAGAGGCGGCTCAGCCCCCCTTCTCCCTAATACACAAGGGAAAATGGCTTCATGCTGCGAGGTAGCCTGGCCAAGGTAGGAGAGATTTAGAGAGGCTGTAAGAGAGATAGATGCCTAGATGTGCTCCCTACATTCTGGTTGGTCAATGGATGCGAAAAAAAAAAAAAGGAAAACGTCAAGTGTTTCCCAAGTCGTATCTCATCAACATCATCCTGAAGATTAATAATCACACTCCACCAATGAGAGCGGTTGTAGTGGAACGGATGGGACCGAGTACGAGCCCCAGGCACTACACTTGCCGGCAACGTTTGTAATCACAGAGAAAAAGGGTGGAGGAAACTGTCTTCTTGCGGTGCCTGGGGCTGCGCGGAGACCCACTTCCTGCCCCTGTCTGCGAATCATCATCCAAAATCCTCCTATGACTCACACCTGCTGACCGCATTAATAAGGCTATTCCAGATGGGGTTAGGACAACAGGCGGAGCACTGGCGCGACATCATTGGTTGAACCAGCCGGCGGGCAACGCACACACCCGTTTAAAAAGTGCCTGATGCCCCATTGTTGCCTGGCCTGCTTCTTTTCTCTTCTCTCCCTCCTTCTTTCCTTCATATCATCATTTATTTTCCATCAAATCCATACCATTATCATCACTAACCTGGAGTCTCTTTTCGTCCACCCCTTGGTTGCTCCTTCCCCTAATCACCATACCCCCACAATTTAATCCAGCGTTTCAATATCAAAGTCCATCCCAAAATGGACTGTTAAACGCACCCCCCGCGTGCTCGTCTTTCTCAGCTGAGACAGACATCATAGATCCTCAACGGACTTCGTCTTCTTTCAATATCTCCCCTCAAATTTCTTCAGAGTTCCCTGTTTCAGGACCTCTGAACTTTAGCATCGCCTCGCGTAGCTCAAGTTCTTCTCTTAACGCTATTTCCCCGTTCGACTTTACGTCGTTCACCACGGATAACCACCAGCAATCATGGCTCCCTCCGCCCCCACCACCGCAGCCAACGGCTCAGAATTTGAACAGCAACAACAACAACAACAAGAACAGTCCCAGCTCTCTTCACGAGGACTTTGTGCTATATCCCCAATCCAGGGACTTGCGCGTGCCAACACCATCGAGTACTACCCCTAGATTACCTGTCTATCATCGACCCTCGGTCGGAAACAGGCAAATTTCACGTCGTCACTCTGTAGCCTTGCAGCAATATTATAAACAACAGTTTGCAGGCTCCCCAGTCCAAGCCTCTCGGATTTCTCGACTTGCTCCACAGTCCGCCGGGTATCCTTTGTCTTCTACTCTTCGGTATAGTCCTTCTAATCGGAAGCACCTCTTGCGTCTCTACGCAGCATCGAATTCTGCTCCTTCGGCTCCGAATTCTGCCCATTTTAATAATCGTCCACCTGTCCCCCTTTTTAATAACAGCACCGCCAATTCACCAAACCAGAACCAATACACACCCCCAGTTAATCACCGTCGTATAATGTCTACTTCGAACATCCCTCAAGGTCAGAATATCTTCAACCGCGAGCCTCCAATTATGATACTTGATACTAATCTTGCATACCCTATAGATACCATCAATATGTTCGACTTTTCAGTGGATCACTTTGGGGAGGAGTTTGAGCACGTTACGGAACCTACCATGCTCTCTCCGAACCTAATCCCCACCGGTCTCATGGCAACGAAGGATCCCATGGGAGATATGCCGTCTGGCACCATCTCCCCCAAGGATCTCATGATGGATGCTTCTGCCCCTCCTTCAGCTTCGTTCACAGACCTGAGCACACCCTCCTTTGAGTCTCCAGGATATTTCAGCACAGATGCATCTCCTATGTTTGCTACTGATCTTGACCTCGTCACCGGGTCTGAGGAATGGGATCCGCTCTTCCCTCAGGACGGTTTGTCGATGCCTTTTGATCCATCTGCTCTTGACATGGCAGCGGCAATTAGCCAAACAGAGTCTGATGTTCCTCCTGCTTCGCCTGATATCACATCTGCTAAATCTCCTTCACCATCTCCCAGCGTCTCTCGTGGTGCCGTAACCAAGCACTCTACTGTGTCTGGTGTTTCCGTTCGCCAACGAAAGCCTCTTCCTCCTATCAAGTTTGATTCATGTGATCCTGCTGCGATGAAGCGAGCCCGCAATACTGAGGCAGCTCGCAAGTCCCGTGCTCGCAAATTGGAGCGACAAGGCGAGATGGAGCGTCGCATTGAGGAACTCGAGAAGATGCTGGAGGAAACTCAGCAGCGTGAGCAGTATTGGAAAGCTCTAGCCCAAAACCGCGCTGGCAATGTCTAAAAGTCTTATTTATTTTTTCTCTCTATTTCTGGTTTCTTGTTTACCTTGTCATGAACCCTGATTACTTGTGCACGCGTGTATTCCCCTCTGGTCCTGTTATTATTAGCTATTGTCTCTATTTCCTTGAAACAGTCGTCCTCGGCGGACTCTGCGGTGGGCGGGGGTATTGAGCCTCTCGTCAACTTGGCTGTCGCAAGTACCAGTCAGTTTCCTAACCTTGGTTACCTGATGATGACACTTTCGACAGGATAAAAGTTTTCTTGTCATGGTGGTAAAGCGATAGTCGCTTATACCCTATTGTTTTATTTTCGTCATCATTCTTGCTTAGTTTTGATGACACTTTATTTTGGTTTATTTGACTTGTTTTTCCTCATTCTTTATTTTGGCCGGTTCTGATGTCTCCTTGAAACGGGATTGACTCGTGGCCCTTGTTTATGTTTATTTATATCTTAATTGTGCCACAACAAATCTGTATTCGCTTGTTGGATTAATCAAATTGTCACTCGCTTTAAATATTTCTATTCAAGTAGACTCACAGTAGACATCGTAAATATGCCTTGCGTTAAGTATAACGTCATTTTAATACTACAAGGTAACCTAATTCATAAAATTATCTGTCAAACGAGGGAGGAAAGTTGGTGGGCCCAGGTAAATATCTAATTGACTCGATCAAACACAGCTCAGACTTGCCTTTAAACTATACCTCACCGATCCTCGAAACCAGTTTTCTTCCCGTTTTTAAGAAATGTTTCCATTTATTCCCTGGTGTACCCAAACCGAAACAACTCGTCCCTCACGTTTCTCTCAGTCTCTCCTTCTCTCTTGCCTCGCAAATCAAGCAATCCCCTTAGCCTCTATCGTCAACATCATTCAGTCCCAAATGGGAAGAACCAACTTCTTTTTATTCTTCTTATTGTTAAGAAGAAAAAAAGGCGGTTGCAATCACAATCAAGAGATATGATGATGGTCCGGAGAACAAGGAAATAATCACGATTTGGGAAGAGAGAAAAAAAGAAAAAAAGTGTAAGAGAAAGAAAGGGGAATCGTTCGACTCTCCGGTGATGGAGATGAGGGCGGAACTTCTATGGTTCTCGTAAAATGGAGATGAAAAGAGGTGGATCTCAGAAGTATCTATTCTAATTTGTGTCATCATTGCTGGTCATGAATACCGATCCCAGATTTGACTTGGACTGGACAGGGAGAGCAATTTGATTTGCATGCCAGCCATTAAGGCTCTCTGCCCCCATGAAGGGAAAGATGAGGAGGGTGGGGCGAATTCAAAAGAATTTCGTGATGTGAAAGTTTCCAGATTCTTTGTAGGGACAGGGCAATTATTCAGCTCAAGGCATCTGTGCCTTTCACTCTACCTTTTTCCATCTTTGCTGTCCTAGAGCCGAACTGAATAGCTCGTTTTTTCTCCCGAGCTACAGAAGACATACCTAGATTAAGAGCTACAAGCCGTAAAGCTTTCTTTTCCGGGTCGATCCCGGCCTCTATCGGTTCGGATTTGGGGACACCAAACCCACACTTCTCCCAAACCGGCATTTGTAATACCCAAGACACAAAGTCTTCGTCTAGATATGGGTATCGCGCTTCACGGCTCCAATGCGCAAGTACCCTATTATCACGGCCAAGATTTCGCTTTCCAAGGCGACTAACATCTAGATTGATCTCTTCAATGAGGCCGTCAAACCCATTCCGAGAAAACGCCATCCCATGTCTTGCGTATCCTGCAAATAGTTCATCCGCCCCAAGACCGGATAGGAGCACTCGTGCGGACGTTTCATATGGAACGGGGTCGGTGTCAAGGTGGTGGCTATCCAAGGATGTGCCTTGTCCACGGGAGGCGAAATACAGAGCGCACGCGATAGATAGGTCCATCTCAGTATTGTGGGGTCGCATCAAGCGCTTGACAGTGTCACGATGCGCAACTGTCTCCGTATATGGAATGTCAATCGCAACGAATCGCCAGTTACGGCTAGGGCAGACTCTTTGTAATTCTGCGAACGCTGCGCGTCCAGTGATGCGATCAGGGCAGTTTTCATAAGCAGAAGGAGCGCCCCTTTCTTTGGCTGCTGCTGCCGCTGCCACGACACGAGGATTCTCAAAAGCGACATTGAGCAGATCGATTGTTTCATTTGGTGGTAAGATTTCATGCGAAAGTCTCGCAAGTAAGGTGCAATCAAGTCCCCCTGAAAACAAAACAGCGATTTTTACGTTGCTTCCCATTCCGGTACAAGGGGGCTGTCGTACATTTTGGATCCTCAGGGTGAGCGATTGGCAGAGTCTCTGCTCCAGGTTTCGAATACAATCTGATGCAGTACTGAGTGGAGAAGGCGTCCCTTGCGGGATCGTCCGATTCATGGGGGGAATAGGGGTTTTCTATGGCTAATTAGTGGATTGTAGCATGCGGATAAGCTTTTGCAGTTTGCACGCACGACATAATTTGTGGTCAATTTTTCATAGCTCCAAGGTATGGTTTGTATATTCTCTACGTCGAAAGTGGTATGAACGGAGGCGGTCCCCGTGCTAGGGCCTTTCTGCAAAGAAATGTGTTGCAAGTCAATCAGGTATACACCATTTGCTTCGACTTCCTCAAAATGGGTGGAAGACGTGCCATCACAGAGGCTACAAATTTTAAAGGTTCCGTTCCCATCGAGGCCTAGAAGCAACGATCGCCTTCCAAGGCAATCCCTACCAAAATACACTTGGTTGTTGATTGCGTTAAAAAATACAAAAGCGAAAGGGCCAGTAATTCTACCGATAACTTCTGCAATCCTCTGAACAGCGGTAGTTGTTTCCAGTTCTTCATCGGCGGGAGGTTGCGCCACAGCTTGCAGAAGTAGATTGAAAACCACCTCGGTATCATTGCCCTGGATAGTTTCACCAGCTATCTTCCAAGCATCTCCATTCCAGCACAGCACTGACTGAGTTATAGGATCAACAAGCGGCTGAGAAACAACGTGATCACCCCTCATCGAAAGAACTGTGGATGCAAAAGTGAGGTGAAAAGGGCAATTGGGAGTGACATTCTGTTGGACGGAGTGAACACGAAAACTATCCGGTCCTCGTTTCTTGAGAAGATGGCAGGTATCCTCATTTGGAAGCACAGGTCCCGATGAACCCAGCGAGAAGAAAATCCCACACATGGTCTCTTATGGTGACTTCCAAGAGGCGAACTGGGTCGCAGATGGGGAGACGACCGAGAGAGGAGAGAAGATAGAAGAGAGAAATCAACCAAAGAAAAACGATAGCCATGT
Source organism: Aspergillus sparsus (assembly GCA_027569235.1). Lineage (NCBI taxonomy): Eukaryota > Fungi > Ascomycota > Eurotiomycetes > Eurotiales > Aspergillaceae > Aspergillus > Aspergillus sparsus. Next base: position 180,369 of record JAPDES010000060.1, read on the forward strand.
CGGATGTCGGGGGAACAATGATCCCGCTACTGGTTGATGCGGGCTATGATAGGGATTATTGTCATACTCGACATTTCACATCAGGAGCTCAACTTGATTGTTACGGACGCATATCCTAGCTCTCAAACATTTTATCTTCCATTTGTTCCCATGAGGTAGCTTACTATCCAATTTATTGGCTAGTTAAATATTCATGCTCTACTCTGTGGTAGTCCTAACCAAGCAGGCATCTTGCAGGACTCGGGATAGTTACCTCCCCTCACCATGATCCGTATCTCCGTCTAAATTCCTCGCTTCACGAACGACCTTTTTTTTTTTTTTACCTCCTTCCTTCTTCCTAGGCTTATCACGTACATGTGTATAGCTTATGTCTGCTCCAGGAATCTCGGAACACCCGACTCCCACAGGACAGGGAACGATTCAACAAAACTCCCCCAATGAGGGGAACGAGTCTCAGCGGCAAGATACGTCGGCCGACCTTAAATCAGCACAACCGCAGCATGACCTCCTTGCCGAAATCAAATATAGCCGGGACGTACATATAAGTAACATGCGAGAAGAAAACCTAAGTGGGGAGAAAAGCCCTACATCCGAGGTAGCGGGCTCCCCATCTGCCATGGCTCCTTCACATACTGCGGCATCCGAACAAAAGGACCTGCTCTCAGAAGATATAGGGGCACTCTCTTTATCGGACGATTCTATGAACCGTGTACCTTCCCCTGATACTATCAAGCCGCCAACTCCCCCGGAAAAGGACCCTGCCTACCTCAATCAACCGAATTCCGAATGGACCGAAAAAGAACTCCCGGACGTCCCAAAGGCGAACGAGAAAGGAAAACAGGCTAGCCATGGGCAAAACGGCAAGGATAACGACTCCGAACTAGAGATTCAAAGTATAATGGAACAATTCCAGGACTCTACTGGAGGTGGCACTCAAGATTCAGTAAAGTCTCCTCGAATGGAGCTAGCCGAACAGTTACTCGGTGGACAAACTCACTTTCCACCGCGCCAGTCAAGCCTAGATCACGGCAAGCCCACCGGTCCCAGCACACAGGATCCCAACTTGCCCGCTATAGTCCCACCCTCCTCCCTCGAAAAACAAACCGTCGCAATTCCTGAGAGCATCCGTAAAACTTCTGTAGTGGACGAGGTGAAATTGGCCCGACGCTCGTCCACCTCAACACTTCCCCCACCGCCCGAACCTGAGCCTGATCAACCCTTTGACTTTCATCGCTTTCTTGAACAGCTACGACATCGTACAGCTGATCCAGTCGCTAAGTTTCTCCGGTCATTCCTCAATGAATTCGGGAAGCGACAGTGGATGGTCCACGAACAGGTTAAGATTATCAATGACTTCTTAGCTTTCATCACAAACAAAATGGCTCTCTGTGAAGTTTGGCGGGATGTTTCCGACAGCGAGTTCGACAACGCCAAGGAGGGGATGGAGAAACTAGTAATGAATAGATTATACTCCCAAACATTTTCCCCGGCTATCCCTAGCCCTCCATCTATTCCAAGAAGCGCGAGCAAAAGTAAGCGACGTGAAATGGAAAGGCTTCATGGTCCATGGAGGAGGGGTCAGCACCAAGAAGATATTGAGCGGGATGATGTATTGGCACAGAAGATGCGAATATATAGTTGGGTGAGAGAGGAGCACCTTGATATTGCTCCAGTTAACGGACATGACCGTCGATTTCTTAACCTAGCACAGCAAGGTGAATCTCACTTCCGCATTCTCCCTCTCAAGCTTTTGTTGACCTTACCCAGAACTTCTCAAAATCAATGGCTACCGAGCACCTCGTGATAAGGTTATATGCATTTTGAACTGCTGCAAAGTTATATTTGGTGAGTAAAGTTTGTGCTCTTCCGGGTTATTTCTTTTACGTTTTAGTACTCATTTGAATTTATTGTTTTTAAGGGCTATTGAGGAATGCAAAGAAGTCCGACACTTCAGCAGATTCGTTTATACCACTTCTAATCTATGTGGTACTACAAGCCAACCCGGAACATCTTGTCTCTAATATCCAGTATATTCTTCGATTTCGCAATCAAGATAAGCTAGGAGGCGAGGCAGGTTATTATCTATCTTCATTGGTAAGGATAGCCCTACCTACCGTTGCGAGAAGATAGACTAATCATGCTTTCGATTTAGTCCGGAGCTATTCAATTCATAGAGACATTAGATCGAACAAGCTTGACTGTGAGTGACGAGGATTTTGAGAGGAATGTTGAGGCTGCTGTCTCAGCCATTGCTGAGCAGAACCGGGCATCGGAATCACTGGAGAGAAAAACCTCTCCCGGCAGTGCACAGGGGCCATCTCGGAAGTCTGCTGAGATGCAACGGAATAGTGGCCGGAGAGAAACCACCCAATCAAATGACGAGGATAGTGCTCCAGTGGCAGGACTACTAAGAACAATCCAGAAGCCATTATCAACAATAGGAAGGATGTTTTCAGATGATCCAGAGTCTCCACAGGAACTCTTAGTGCAGCCAGCGACAACACCGCAACCAGGGGTGCCGCCACGACTATCTCCGAACGTATACCAGCCCCCCCGTAATAGCGGCGAGGAGCGGCGATCGGGCGACAGAGCACGATCGGGAGAGCGGGCTCGCAGTGTGCCACAGCCTTCCCCATCCCGAGTACTTGATGCTCAAGACGCCGCCGCCCGCCAGGCCAGCGCTGAGGATGCCGAAGCCCGTCGAATCCAACGGGCAGAACACAACGATGTGGTGGAGACACTGTCAAATATGTTCCCGAATTTGGACCGTGACGTGATTGACGATGTGGTTAAGATGAAAGAGGGGAGGTAAGTCATTATTTTACCATTTCTTTCGTCTCTCGATAAGCGACTAATATGAGTTGCGTTCTAGGGTTGGTTTGGCAGTAGACGCCTGCCTAGCACTTAGTGGAGGGGAGTGAAACGCGCAAATATCACTCTGGTAATGATAGATTCGGACTAGAGACGCCTCATCATTTCCTTTTGCTTTTTATTCTTCTTTTATTTTAATTTTATATTTTCTTTCCTGCTCTATGCAGGCAAAGTCTTTTCATGCAAAGCGAGGAACCCGCAAATTCCCATTTCAAAATAGCTTACCAACTCTGAATTGTATTGATGAAAGGTTAGCTCCACTGGATCTAAAATAGAGATGTAAGCTCGATTTATGGAGGTTGTATAAAACTAACATCGTTGGCGAAACAGCAACAGTGGCCTTTGGAAGACTATTAACAATAATAATAGGGAACAGAGAAACTGGACCCAACTATACAGTACCTCCTGGGTGTGGTTTTGTAGACTTTGGAGAATTTAATGTAGTTCCTTAGGATATCGCCACGTGAAAAAATAAAATGATGTTCCTCTTAGGATCTGGGTGGAAGGGGGGGAATTGATTTCTTCATGCCCAAGTTTGCTCTGTCTATATATACCTACTACTTAGTCTAGGCCAGTTACTCACCCGTAGCCAATTATCTGGATGACCTTTGAATCTGCGCCAAAAACCACGTTTCTAGAGCCCTTGTCACTTCTTACTTGAAGACTATGTACCTAAAATCCATTGTTTGAATACCTACCTAAGTGAGTAAGAAGGCAAATTTACTAATTTCGAGATGTTTATTATTATTGAGCGAAAAATAATACCTCAGGCTATGTATTGGTATTCTTAGCAGGTGCGGCTTGCTAGCTCGCTTAGCCAATCAGAACAGAAAACTAGACTCGCTTATCACTAGCGCAGAATACCCCTTGCCCGGATTCCTATAAAGGCTTCACTCCCCCGCCCACCTTTTCAACTTTTTCTTCTTTCTTTTCTTCATACTTACCTTGTTTGGGTGGCTGCGATCAAGAAGGCGGTCCACCACGGATTGGTCCCTGCATTGCACATCGCGGCGGAACAGTCTGTTCAACGGCCTGCGGGTCATTGACAGGCGTATTCTTTGGCATTTTCCTCTCTCTTGAGAGACAGACTCCTTTTCATCAGGTCTTGAGCCAGTGGCTCGAGGGTGGAGAAGAGGTGTTTGTAAGATAATGAATATATGGGGAGAGGTCTTGGGTACCCCAACTAAAAGTTTGTAACTAGTTTTAGGCGGTGGGTTAAATGGACGGAAGAGATTCCAAATAGAGAAGCGCCATACGCTTGTTTGGGGTTTACGATTTTATATGGAGAATATATATATACTCTGAGTGCTCTTGGTTCGACTCTTAGCGCCACGTCCGAAGCTCAATCTTATACTACCTATGTCTGTCTAGTCTATTTATTATCCAGGTAATTCATGCAAGTTTTCAGCCTCTGAATAAGGGGTAGTTTTACAGTTGGTCGCAATAATGGCCTTCCTCTTTGATAGATCCCCAAACTCTAATCACAAAAAACAGTTATCCTCCTTTGAGATTATTTCGCGTTTTATTTCTGTGTTGTATTTTTAGAGACTTCTGTTAGTTTTTTAGTAGTAACCCTTTGTTTGGTCAGCCACAAAGGACTCGGGTGTCCGCAAATGGAGGATGATATGTGACTGGGTTCGGATTTATTTATATCCCGCACTTCGGCGAGAACGTTAATTGCTTCTTCGGGCAGCATCGGGGTGGGGCATCCACGTCGCACGTGTACTAACTAATGAACGTCCAGAAAGGATCAAGTGACGTGGCTGTAAGTTGGAAATAGTTCCTTCTTGCCTTACCTATTTCAAACCTAAGTTCAGTCAAATTACTCAAGCTAGACAACCATATCAACAATTAGAAGGCGATGGCTTCAAAACCAATCCGAGTCCGGAAAGAGCATGGCGATAAGTAAGTTCTGAGTCTATAATGTTCCACTAATGCTAAATCAGAGCAAGACTTCAGGGAAGGACCATTGATATAGTGGTGGGAGATGAGGAAAAGTTATTTAGCGTCCATGAAGTATTAGTTCGTACCTCTTCTTCTTTCTTCGACAAGGTCATGGCAGGTGGATGGAAGGAGTCTGTGCAGCGCACGATCAAACTACCAAATGACGAACCCCAAATATTTGCGCTCTACATTCACTGGCTCTACTATGGCACACTACCGGTGTTTTGTGATGAGCCCGGCCTCCCTGGAAACTCTGAGTACCTTGACCTGGTCAAAACATATGTCCTAGGTGATAAACTGTTGGACGCTTTATTTCAAGACTTCGCCATCGATGCTATTATTGAGAAAAACAGTTCCTATGCACAAGACGGAGCCAGGTGGTCCCCTGTTGGAGAAGTGATAGAGTATGTATACAGCAACACGACTAAGTCAGCACCGATTCGCGAATTACTTGTCGATTTGTATGTAAATGATGGACGCAGTTCATGGCTGTATGACTGGACAGACCCAGCCAATATCCCACAGCCTTTTCTGTTGGGGCTTGCTTCCAGGCTGTTGGACCAACGAGGTGATTCCAAGAAGCCCCTCGAAGCTTCCAGGTATCACATCCATGGGAAAAATCATCATGATTTATCAGCGGAAAAGGCAATGGCCTGAATCACAGTATTTTGTGGATGGTGCGGCGAGTTGTATTTGTACCTTCCGCTAATTCTGATTTAGTTGTGATACTTCCACTCACATACTGTTCTTTCCGTAACGTATATCAGGGCATACGGTGGGGTCCACTCCCATGCTTTTGCTGCAAGACTGAGTTGTTGATTATATCCCTAAAGGCAGTAGTTGCTACGGAGGAGCCATTATGGAATTTCCAGATCTACAAGGCAATGTGGGTAACAGGCACTGCGGGTCAACAAACTCTACATTGCACGCACGCGTATTATATAGTGCTACTGTAATCACTTAAGCACATATTGGTTCCCGGCCCTGCAGCAGACGACATGACCTCTGTTCATATTATAGCATTTGTCCTTGGGTTGGGTGGTATGGTTGAAATTGACCTTATCTTTTACTCGCATGAGGGACCAGCAGATCCACCAAGTAAGAATAGCTTTGTTACACTATTGTACCCCATTGTATAATTCAATATGCGAAATATGAAATCAACTGCCTAAGCCTCCTAGGTATAGACTAGCGCTCGGGGGTGGTGCTAAAAAAGAGCCAAAGAGTATAGATATGCCAAAGCCAAACCTACAAGGCAATGCAATGTCTCCGAGCATGTATTGAGTTCTGTTAACAATGCAAATAGCTACTATATTGAGAAGAGGTATTGAGGTAATCCTAGAAAGATAAATGCGGGATTCAGACTAGTGATTGGTTCCATTATCTCTTTATAAGGTTAATCAGTGTCTCCTACCTACTAGGTACGGCCCAAGAGTCCTGGCTAAACAAAACTATTCAATCTTCCCAAATACTTTCCTCTATACTTCTTTCGCATACATTAAATTGGAATGGACCAATAGAACTCGCCTTCACCATCCAGTTCGCCTCAACCCTAAAGTCCTGAAGTCCCTCTACAACTCGCATTGGCGTAAAGATCTGATCTTCCCACGTGGGTTCCTGATGAAAATGCCCTTCTAACCTAATGTGGAGCGTCCTTAACCCGTTCATACGTGCTAGTGTTTCCCAGAGAGCACTCCAGCGTTTATCAAATGGCTTTTTCACAAACGCTGAGTAGGCGGCTCCCGTCCCGTAAGGGTAATCTATCTCATAGTCCCAAAAACCCCATTTCAGACGGATAGATCGAATACAATCAAGACGCTGCGGAAGTACGGTTGACGTAAACGAGGTGATGGCAGCAAAATTTATAAAAACAAATGTATTTCGTGAGTATAATAGGTTGATGGCTTCGCTATATCTGTATTTTTGTGATCTGTTAGGCTGCACTACCAAGGTTGTAGGAAGAAGGAAAGACCATTGAAGGAGACTCTGACAGATGACTCAAGAAGATTCTGGAGGGATTGCTACTCACATTCGGCGACAGGTAAGAACTACAGCTAATAGATTTAGTGATACAGGACTGTAGTCGTAGAATTTTCGGTAGCAGTGAGGTGTGCAAGAGCTATCAGCACTTGAACATCGGCGCCAGCGAAGCTTCCGTGAATGACGGAAAATATGAATATCTGGTCCTTTGTAATTGATACTCAGTCCAGGTTGGTCGGGAAAATAGGAGGTATGTTCGTAGATTCGCTCTCGCACTTCTAGGGGAAGTTTCCTGAAAAATATTGACTGTGTTTGATTCACATATTTCTGTCTTCGCCAGATAATCAGGGCCGGTTTAGCAAGCGGCATCGTGAGAGCTCGTTTTCTTCTTGAAGCCATTGTCATCGGCGGAATTGGCCCAGTTAGCTGAAACTAAGACCTTATGTCGAAGAACCTTAGTTCACATGGAATAGTAGAGGCGAGGAAGGGAAGCAGTGTGAAGAGCAGTTTTGTGTAAAATACAATACATCGAGATGTGGCTTTTGAGTTATGGATAGGAATACAGCTTTACTAGAGAAAGTGGTCTGGAAAGGTAGGAATAGAGGTAGGGTACCAGGTAGGCATCATCGTAAAACTACTACTAGTGCATCCGATGCAGGGATCAAAGCCACACATAGTGTTTGCTCACCACCTATATCTAGGATCACCTGACCAGTACCATGTGGAGGATTTGGCGACATGATAGCTTTAATTCATGCATGTACTTTATTTGTGGACTTAGTTAATGAGCTTTCTGTTAATGTTTTATTTTCTATGTTATCTTGGGTTTTAGGGGATTCCGGATAAAGGGAACATGAGAGCTTCGATTGATTAAAATTCAAGGTGTGGGGGGAAGAGATAAAAGCCGAGAAGCTTTTGGTATTTTCAATGATATCTTGAAACATTAATGATTGTGGAACTCCTAGAATATTCGTTATAACCACCTACCAGGTAGTAAGCTATTGGAACCAATTGTTATTATTTAGCCTTTTTCGGCACAACACTATCGCCGCCGCCACACAAGCACAATCACATGATTTACTCTAACATATATGACGCAAAGACCGCCACCATATTCGAGTTCTTGTAGGAGGGTTCAATTATCCACAAATCCCCGAGAAACCAATATATATAAAACAATAAAGGAAGGAATTTTATCCCATTCCCCCCCGCTCTTCTTTGCTTCATACCTTCAGCGAAATTACAGCTCCAGTTCCAGTATCCAATACTACCGAAAAATTACCATCCATACCTTCTCTCATAGTTGCTAGGAAAAGGGAAACGCAAGCATAAAATGCCTATCCCCATCTTCACAGAGTCATCACAAGATTCGGAGCAACCGAACGGATCTCAACCATCAGCCGAAACTCCTGCCGCTCGTGACACCAACCATACTAGCACGAGTGCTACCAGCAGCACAAGCAATTATCCGTGGATGCAAAATGAGCAAGGACAATCTCTGAGTAGAGAGGAGGCCGATAGGTTATACGAGGAGCGGATGGAGGAGGAGTATGCGAAGAGGGAAGGAGGAGCTTAAGATGGATGATAGTTGTTGGATATTCTAGGTAGCAAGTTATGGGTCGATTGTCTTGATACTTGGATTGGTATTCCAAAGAAAGAAGCAGAGAAGATCTGTACTATAATCTTTACATAGTGTAAATTGGTCAGGGATCTATAAAGTGATTTGGTTTTGCCTCTGTTGATCTTGTTAAAGATATACGGTAGTATTATGGTGCAGTTGACGTTTTTCTACTTGAAGTTGGAGATGCAGAAAGGAGGGACAATAAAAAAAAGTTCACCACGCCCCGTTTCGAACGGGAGCCTTCTAGATATCGTCCTTTTGACCCAAAATGCTCGCACCTCTAATTTAAACCTGTAAGTATTCAAAAAAAAACTGGTAGCTTCTCTTTGATTGAGCGTGTCATCCTTAGTGCAGGGGCCATGCTAATCTTCTCTGTATCGTTTCAAATTGACCAAATGCCCGAAGGCAACAGGACCTCTTTGCAATGGGTTATATAGGAAAAACGGGAAGTGTTTGTAGATCACGATTGGTCGGCTAGCGAATGTTGGTCCGAGCGGTGGGGGAACATCAAAAAAGTGGTATGTTTCATGGCAGGACGGCGCTTCTATCTTGCTGATCGGGTAAAATCAAGAATCATCATAGTTAATTCTTAAATTTGATAATTTGTGGCTGAAGTAGTTAATTCTGTCAAAGCCAAAGTCCGGGTTTGGTTTTCGCTCCTCCCCTTTTTGTGTGGTTAAATCGAGTCGATCTAGCTACAGCATTGTTCATTTCCTGCATCCTGCATAAAAGAATGCCTTAGAAATCACAAGAGAGGGGTAGGAACTGTACTTTCTTTTGCCCTTAATACCTACAAATATGGAGAATGGAGTAAGAATCAAGACGAAGAGAGAGAGGCATAACGTAATTCATGATTCGTGATTATTTTGATCTGTTCAAGTAAAAGAGGGGGTGGGAGGGGTTAGTTTTCGAAAGTGGGATCAACCCTGTGGAAGAAGAAAATAGGGTTGATGGGGCTAGTCGTATTTGCTAGTGGCCTTGCCAAGATCCTGGAATCATGGACCCTGACTTTACCACACTATAAAGCAACAAGGGTAGCGTACTATGCCTCCCAGGTGACATAGAGTAGCTGATCGGAGTTTGTTTTTATGTGAAGCTCTAGCAACTAATACCAGAGAAGCTGATGCTTCTGACTATCTTCTTTTCAAGAGAGCCTCTGTTCAATTTGATCCACCTCTTGGGACAACTGACTTGTGAGTGGCTTCAATTTTAGATGCGAATGATGGCCAACAAAACATGTTCTGGGCAGATACAATCTAGGGTTGTGAATTTCTACCTATCTGGCATAGGGTATGCATGCAAATAATCGCCCATCTGGGTTCTCAATACAGGTTTGAAATGACTATCAAGGGGCCTTATCTCTACTAATATGTGCTGTATTCTCTGATTTTCCATCTTTTGTTCAAGTAATCATTATAAATTCATCCCTTTAGCTACTCTAATGAATATGAGTAGGGCAGGGAAGAAGTTTGTATTGGTTTGTAGATCAGACAATCACTAACGGGCCCTCCACGCGGGATATCAAGAGCCGAAAACTTTAGGGTCTAAATGAGCAAGCCCCTCGAGGAATATACTTTTATCCTTGGAGAAGAGCCTCTTGCTTTGGTGGAGACTTTCTCTTTCGTCGTGCTTTTCTAGAGCAAGGTTTTACTCCTCATAGTTTTTTGCTCTTTTATAGTCCCTGTTAGAGGAAACAGTATACCCTTCCAATCCCGTCTTTCATTCTTCATCCTCCCATAGTCTGTCCTTCACTGTCTACTAAAATGTATACCAAAATCTTCCATCTTTTTTGAATGACATCGAATATAGCCACTATCCTGATTGGTTTTATAGTCTCCCCAATGATGTCTAGAATTTGACCGGGGAAAACATGAGCAACTATAGCGTTATGCCCCCCTCCTTGCTTTAGATGGCGCTTCGTCGTCTGGATACGGAAGTAATCGAGCTGCTTCTACCCCGAGCGGATCTGTGGTGTTTAGTGTTGTTGTTGTTGCTGCTGGTATCTTAGATGTTGCCCTCGCGCTGTGAAGCGTGAATATTATGGACCATTAATCCCTAGTGCTGCGGGAAAATGGATATGTGTATTTTAATCTTTAACGTATGTTATTTATTTTTTTTAATTTATTTTTCTTCACACTGCTTTTTCAGTCTTTGTTCTCTTCTTCTTGCACCCTCCTAGGTCTTATTGAATGGGGAAAATGTAACGGACTTGTTGATTATTTTTCTTGTGTTAGATGTCACTAATTGGACGACTTAATTCCTGTTGTAGTTATTTGGCATATGTATATCCCATGGTAGTAGGCTTGCGTCACTCGACTTTGATGTAATTTAGACTTGGTGTAAGACCAAGTAGGCATCAATTCGATTGACGACATGTTTATCTATCTAGGAAGCAGGACGAATAGGCAAGACAGGGGCCTGTTCTTAGTAAAACCCCGAGCGAGCAAGTTCGGATATGTTAACCCCGGATGCACCCTGACGTCGTGTGGCAACACAGCCTCCATTGGATATCCTTGACACGTATCACAGCCATCATCAGAAGTAAAAGGTTGTACTGTACTGACCGAATACTCTCTTCTCCGCTCCGACATTCAACAATCCCGAACAACGTATCTCCGACCTCGACTAGGCAGATGAATAATAAGACCAATCTTTCGAAGAGTAATGTAAATATTTTTAGGCCACCCTTCGCTAGACCCTGTAGGAAGCAATTCTTTCGGTCTTACGCAAAGGGTAAGACCGACCGAGTTCCAATGTCCACGGAGGAGAGATTATTATTCCTTTCGTTATGGTTTGACCATCGTGCATTCAGTGAAAAACTTTCAAGCAGAGGGAGCGAGAGTTTGACCACTCATAGCTTTAACAATGGTAAGCCGCGTCGACCTGGAACCAATCACTTGCCATGCATATTCGGTGTTACGAGTCGGTGTTGCAAGGACATCAGGACCAGTTACAGGACTAACCTGAAGTAACAAGTAGGTCCCTTACTAGTCAGGAAGTTAACAGCGGATCTCCGTAGTTGCTGACCATTACGTGCTCACTGATTGGTCGGGGAGCGGGTCCGGACTGTGGGTTTGAGCGGACTTTGGACGTATGCGTAGAATTCTTTTTATTTTTGCACTTCTTAAGGAGGAGGGGGTTTTATGAGGTGAGAAGAGGGGGGCGTTTAAAGGGATACATAAATACTCTAGGTCATCTTTAACCTATAAATTGAAAAAAAATTTTGGTTTGGTGATATCCATCTTTCTCTTGAGACGGCTTATTGTTTCCGTCCGATCTCCAGATCCCATTCTTTTTGGTGGTATCTGACTCTGACGTCAGTATCGGTGGCTAGAACATTGCGACTTCAAATTGCTTGTTTTTGCTTCCTAATCTGAGGAAAGGAAGGAAAGTTCGGGATAGCATTATAAAAATTGGTGTCGAGTTCAATTCTTCCTAAAGCTTCCCTCCATAATAAAAAGGATCCATTATTCTCTCCATCTCGTTCTTCTTTCCCATAACCAACACATTACGATGGCATTTCTATTCCTCAAGCAGAAGCTTTTCCCAAACAGGAATCCACAAGCCAGCTCCAACTATAGTTCGTCCCCTTTAAGTATATATTATCTATACACCTCTCCCTTCTCTGTAAATTCAATAAAAAAACAATGCCCACTAACGATAATCATTAGGAAAACCACTTCTCACTCCATCAGAGTCTGAACTTACTAATGACAATGATCTCGAAGCCCAAAGATCCTACGAGACATTCCGGGCCCCGTCCCCCGAGTCAACGACCGATATTGAAAGCACAGGCAGTAGCAGCACAACACGATCACGTATTAACCCTCGTATCGTGTCCGATGCCATTCTTGGTCTATCAGATGGGTTAACTGTCCCGTTTGCGTTGAGTGCTGGTCTCTCCGCTCTCGGTAACACAAAGGTCGTGGTGCTGGGTGGATTGGCGGAATTGGCAGCAGGAGCAATCTCCATGGGATTGGGTGGATATGTTGGAGCCAAGAGTGAAGCGTAAGTTCTCGCCCTTCTTTTTGTTATGTTCTACATGAGAGAAACTCAAAAAAAAAAAAAAAACCTCGAGTCTAACGTGAGGAACTTGGTGAGAATGTAGTGAATCGTACGAAGCTACCGTGCGCGAAACAACGGATCTCATCGATTCATCTCCTACAGAAACAGCTACAATCGTCTATGACATCTTTGCCGCCCACGGCGTCCCCGATGAAGCCATCGCCCCCATCAATGCCTCCCTACACGCATCTCCCGACCGACTACGTGAGTTCCTTGTGCACTTCCACCACAAAGAATCCCAACCGGACTGTAACCAGGCCTGGATTTCAGCTGTCACGCTTGCCTTGGGTTACTTCGTCGGAGGGTTCATCCCACTCATTCCCTATTTCGTCGTCTCTCAGGTCATGGTTGCCCTGTATTGCAGCGTGGCCGTCATGGCGGTGACCTTGCTGGTCTTCGGGTATATCAAGACAGGAGTCGTGCGAGGCTGGTCCGGTAGGGATAACATCCTGGCTGGTGTCAAGGGTGGGATCCAAATGGTGCTTGTTGGAGGTGTGGCAGCAGGGGCAGCGATTGGATTAGTCCGACTAATAAATGGCGGGGAGGTTTCATGAAACTTTTGATGAACAATGACTTGACATGACCTATAAAATTTACCTACTATCCTGTATAATAATTGAACACACATTTTTTTTTTTTTTTCCTGGACAAAGCATACATTCACTCATTGGGGGTAAATCCTATTTAGTAATAACACAAACCGTAGATAGTAGCATACCAACACACCCAATAAATCAACATGTAATTGTAAATATATTCATCACTAATTATGATACCTATACATGCATACCACACCATTTAATATAAACTAGGTACCTAGGTATCTACCCCAGCGCAATCCCTACCAACTCCTTCGCCCTCCCCTCCAACTCCATTCCCAAAGCCAACTCCTTCCCCCTCTCCCCCATCTTCCCCCAAGTCTTCCTCAAAATCCCCACCATCTTCTCCTCCTCCACACCCCCCTGGAACCCCTCCAACTGATCATCCAAAAACACCAAACACGCCACATCCTCCAACGCCTGCGTCTCCGCATCATCCTTCTTCAACCCCTCCTTCCGCACCAGCTGCGCCACCCGCTCCGCCGTCTCCTCATCATACCCAGCCTCCACACACATCTGCGCCGCCAGCTCCGCCTGTCGTCGTCCCAGGTACGTCCGCCAAGAGTAGTACCCGGCCTTCGTGGCTGGGTAGTCTGTCCGCGGGACCTCCCAGCGTTTTAGGTGCTGCGCGCGCACCGCTAGCTGGAGCGCCTCGGACGCGTTCGGGGTGTGCTGGTTGAGGTATTTGGTCATTTGTTGTGCGTAGTGGAGTTCGTAGGGGATTTGGGTCTCGTCATTATTGTTGTTGTCTTCTTTTGTGGAGAGGGGGACTTTTTTGGGGTCTTCCGAGTGGGCTGCATCGATGAGTTGGAGGGCTTTGGTGAATGGGGATGTCATTGTTTCTTTCTTTCTTTCTTTCTTTTCCTTTCTTGCTCTCTGTCTGTATCTTTCTCTCTCTCTCTCTCTCTCTCTTTTTTTTTTCCTCTGCTTTTTTGGGAAAGGAGACGGTGCCTTTGTATCTCTATTTTAGGTGGTTTGCGAAGTGGGGTTTTTGCATGGAGGAGGAGGAATTAAGGTTGATGATTTTGGACCACCTGCCTACCTATCAATGTTATTCTTATTCTAAGTGTATACGAGATTGGCTGGCCTCGTCCCGCTCGTAGGCCCCACTCCTTGTGCTCTGCTTGGCTTGGTGGGTGGGAATACAGAGAATGACTTGCACCATAATAACGACAACTATATAATTGTTCAACTTTCCATCGACAAGAATAGAGGATAGAGATCTTTGATTTCTATCTAATAGTGTACGTAGCTTTGTACTGCTTGCTGGTCACTAAGTATCAATCAGTTGGTCCCATTAGACCCTTGAAATACATGATTCCTTATCATTAGAACAAGGAAGAAGAGGGAAAAAAAAAAATAAAAAAGTAACAATAACAAAGAAACAAAGATCCTAGGATCAGATTCGGGGCCGGACAGGGCAAATAAGACAAGAGTTTTAGAAAGTGAAAAATAAGGGAAAAAAAAAAAAAAAAAACATCGCCATGACAGCGTTTAGTATCTCTGCTGTTTGGAGATAAGTAAAAAAACAGGGCAAAGGGAATTCCAAAAATAAAATGAAAAAAAAAAGAGAAAAACAGTCCTTTCCGCAAATGATAATTGTTTCCCCAAAACGCCGTCCGATTGAGAAAGCCGGGTATATCCAGCACCGTGATGCAAAAATGTACGGAGAATAAGTAGTTATATCGAGCTCTGCACCATCGTTCCCGGTGGCTGATCCGAATGTTTGCTTGCAATCAGCCCAGAATGTAGTGAGCACTCGTTTTTAGTTCTGGAACAAAGCTATACACAAGGCATAGCAAAAGAAGTAAAAAGGCTTCATGGTAGAGACCTGCTTTTGACACGATTGAGCCGATCAATCATCTAGCCCCAATTCCAAACATTCCAACTCCATAGCTTCCACTTCTTTCTGGAAGAGGCGTAGATATTTTTGAGACGTGGTCCTAATGAGGCAAAAAAAAGAAGCGATTAGTATTCTTGCAAGGGCGCCTGGGAGGGATATGGTTTCTTCACCTTCTTTCGCTTTTTCTTTCCCACTCCTTCACTATTTGAATAAAATGCGCCATCATCGTCATCATCGGCATAACCTTCGCCGTAACCGACAAAGCTGTTGTCATCATAATGCCTCTTACGTCCCCGACTAGGCCGTGCTCGTTCAGGTTCCGTGGAAGCAGATGTTCCGTTTGGTAGGCTAGTTGTCCGTACACTGTTGAGTGGTGTAGCCACCTTCTTATTCGTATCGCCATTACTTGCATGTTTCGATGGTTTTTCGTGACCCAAGACGTCCTCCCAATAATCGCTGTTCGGGACTATGCCTGGTTCCATTTTCATAGCCTTCATTTGAAGGTTGTGTAAGGCAGATTCCATATCAGCCACCTTGATTTCCTTGCCAAAGACTTTTTGGTTTTGCCATTCCTCATCAGGCCACAAGGTCATCTGCCTTAACCCACCCGGTACCGCAGGGTCTTTCACAGGCTTGTTCCTCCCGGCAAGCCCAAGGCCTTTTAATTTGCCTTCATATGACTTCCGTAGCCGATTGATCTTCTCCCCTGTGACAGGATCCATTCTTGCGACCGATTTCGCCACTGGTCCTAACCCATAAAGCGAGATAAGGTCTAGGTTTGGGTCCGGACCTGTCGCGATGTGGGCTGTAGAATTCAATAGGCGATGACGTTAATAAAATCTCAATTCAAAAAAGAAAAAAGAAAAAAAGGGCAAGTTATGGGATATAGTCACTCTGGTGACAGTGCGATGAAAACAACTGCCGCCAGGATTCTGAAAAGAAGGGGAACCTTACAGCTTTTGCAAAGATGGAAAGCCGACGAAAATTCTTTCTGCAAAGAATCCAAGCTGGGCCAACTAGGGTCAGCCCGGCCTGAAGCCTCTGTGTCAACATCCATGGCATCACCATGGCTAGGCAAAGTCGAGCTGCCCAGATTTGCAAAATCACGAATCCCTGTTTCCGCATGCATTTCTTCTAAAACCCGATCATGATCTGTCCGCCTGTGCTCCGTCTGTTGCGTTGACGCCATGTTCATGCTGGACATAGACGTCGGCCCCGTTTCTGATGATACTGCCCCAAAGGACTTATCCGTATGGTCAGGATCAATACTGCTGGCCGGTGTGGGGAAAGAGTTCGTCATTCCTATTGCCGCCTGCTGTGAGGCCTGTGTAGACATTGGTGCAGATGAAGGGGGAGAGGAGAGGTTTGCAGGTTGATATGTCGCCTGGCTAGGTGATGCTTGCAAGGATGCGAAATTGGAGGCATTGTTCGGAGCGCTTACCGACATCAACGGAGGCGATGTCGGGGTCTGGGGAACCTGGTCGGAAGAGGTTGTAGCCAGAATATTCCCTTTAGGGGAGACTGCGGCAGGAGACGATGGTGAAGGAGGTGTTGTTCGGAATGACGAGGAGGCGCGAAGGGACATGGAGGTTTACGTGAGGGTTGGGTCTCAGAAGGGGTAGCTAAGAGCCTTAGTAGCCTGATCCTGATACCCTATGAAGAGATCTCAATCAAAGACCTTCAAAACTGGGGTGGAATATGGCAGTCTCGGGCTACAAGAGGGGGTGAAAAGCCGGTCGAGGTTCGCTCAAGCGAGGTTGGACGACCGTCTAAAGGTCACACATTCCAATGAGTTGACTCTGAGCCCCAGCAGAGTGTTGGAGAGGTGACAGCACGACGACTAGAGCTAAAAGAGTGGAGAGTTGAGAGCTGGCGAGTTGGGAGATGTTGAGAGATTGATGCCCTTTGATCCACAATCTTGGAGTGAAACAGACTTGGAACTGAAGAGATGTTGGATGACGGCAAGAGGCCGGCAACCACGTGATGCGAGGAAGACCCTTTTGGGGGGTTCGCCCGCGCTTGTAATTTACTGTCATTTTCGTTTTGTCAGCCAGGTATTTTCAGCTGTGGCGTGTCCTGTAATAATGATACCCAACAGTCCCTGCTCATACAAAATTAGATTTTGCTATTATCTCATTAATACGAGAATTCGAAGAGTTGGCTGGCAAATCAACCAGCCGAATCTACAAACTATAAACAAAACTTACAATTTAAATCAATTAGCTAAAAATGTAAATATTAAATTCTTGTGAATCACTTGTTTATTGACTAAATGTACTCAAGTATATGGCTTAATCTTTCCAGGGCAGGTTAGATCTTTGGTTCTTCCAGCTTCATTGATTGGATAGAGGGATATAATTCGAAAAGGTGCTGGGAGTTAGTAAAGAGGGAGGTTTTAGAGAAAAAAAAAAAAAAAAAAAAAAAGAAGAAGAAAGGTAGAGAGAGAGGGAAAGAGGGCGAATAAAGGTGGTATATATAACGAGGCGCAACAATAACGAATAGGGACGAATAGCAAAAGACAAGGGTAATTCTAGCTCCAGCAGAGCACCCGAAAACTCATGACTGATAATAAGCAGTTGTCGCTTGCATAACTAACTGAGGAGTGACATCTGGGATGTGATCTGGTAAAGTTTCCATCAACTCAAGCTGCTCCTGCTGACTTAATGTCCTTCCCCGCCAGGGGCCCGATGGGTAATCCCCATTGAAATACTGCGAATATTGATCTCCAATTGTATCTACCCAACGCATAGGGTCGATCATTGGATTAGTAAAGGCCGGCTGACCGGCCGCTGTAGAAGCGAGGGAAAAGTTTGCATCCCAGCCCAAGCCAGGAACAATGGAAGGGAACGGGTTGTGGGGAGTTGCAGGATCAAAGGACAATTCTGAACTGGGAATTGGAGTAGACTCGTATGCTGGGAGGTCGAATGGAGCTTCCGCGGTATGGGCCGGAGCATGTGGTGGGATGCTAACGTCCCAAACGGCCGATTGCAATGGCTTTATTGGGTCAATACCTACATTTGAAGGTGGAGCGGACGGTGGAAAGGGGAAGGTCGGGTCGGCTGAAGGGCCTCTTGAGAATGTGCCAGCCGACATGTTATCAGGAATGGATGAGTTGCCCGCACGAAAACTATGTGATTGGAATGACGCCGAGGTACTGGCGGGGCTCGCCATAGATGGCGGCGTCGCGACGTCCTGGGATGATGCTGGGGTTGTATGGCTAGAAGGTGAATGAACAACGAAAGATTCTTCAGTCTGATATGCTCTCAAGCATGCGGCGATAAGGCTTCGATAGAGAAGCAAGGCTGATTCAACCCCGGGCCACCTTTGCGCAGCAAGCATCATGCCCTCTAGAGCAACATCGAGGTGCGTAGTGACTTCCTCTATGGGGTGTTCTTTTCTGATATCAGGATATGATAGGGACCAAAGGATTGTGTTTAATGCCATGAATAACGACTGTGTGAAGATCCACGTCAAGTCAACTGAGCTGGTCTCAATCTGCTCTCTTTGCATGGCGACATTAAAGACAGATGCCTCGTAACACCTTTGTGCAGCGTAGACGGAGGGCTCTGGCACTTGGGGGGATGGTCGAAACATGAAAACAATCATTGTATTTCGTCGGCCTTGGAACCTGCAAGACAATTGGTTAAATTTGAAATAATTTGATAGACTGAGAGGGGATATTCTGGCGCACCATTTTTCAGTTAAGCCACTGCCGCCATCATGCTTTGGGCAGGAGTTTACCCAATGGTCAAGTTTATTGAGCATCTGTGTGAACCACGGGTCTTGATCATCAATAGGAGTTTCGCGCTTCTTTAAGTAGAGGGTTCGCCGTATCTCTAGTTGCAGAAGCCGCATTTTGAAAAAGTGAATCGCTATACACTTGGGCAATATCATATTTGCCCCAGGGAGTATACCCTCTCGTGTAATGTATTCATCAGCGACCGGTTCAAAAAAGTTAACGTCAATCGAATTGTAATTGACAGAGTAACAACTGGGACGTCCAAGACTGTGGGATAGACCAAATTCCATAGATGTGACTATCCAAAATAGCCTCCTCCGCATGTCTATCTCGAGAGGATCGAGGTTTTTTCCGGTACATGATTTTGTGATTGTAGCCTCCTCGGTGAGTCCTAAATCTTGGCATAATTTAACGGCAATCCCAACAACCCAATATGCAGCAGTTCTAGTGGGAGTCAATAACGAGTATTGAGCGATCAAGACTAAACACTGGAGGGACTTTAAGTCCACTCGTTTCAAAGATGCCTCTAGGTATGGCAATGCGGCAAGATAATAACTATCAGCCAGGCCTGCATAGCTAGTGCTCATTTTCTGCATACTGATGGCGATGACCATTCGTAGTTGAAAGTTCTGACAAGGATCGGTAGAGCCATCGAAAACCTGCTCAACTTCGTCACGGAATGTGGGTATGTGTAAGGTTGGAAGCATTGCTTGTGCTAGATAGTGGGTTAGCCAAGATAGACGGTGAGGGCGTAGTTAGCAAAATATGAAAATAATTTACCCTTGACGACAAATACTTCGATAAGTCGATATGTCACATGCCGTAGTGGAAGTACGGGCTGAGGGATTGAGCTTATCATAGGGTAGACTTTCGACGTTGGCTTTGAGCTCTCTTGTTCGAATGCATCTTTAATCTCTTGGGCTGTTAATTCCGGCACAACATCCTTGATACTTTTGGAATCGGTATTCAACTTGGCCATCTCCATAACCAAACGAGTAATTGCGATACCGCTAGAAGGCCCTAGATATCTCGACTCGTCGTTTTCTTTGAAACGAATACGACCGGCTCCACGGACCATCAACTCCGCATCCGCAGCATGCTGAAACTCATTCTCAATTTCACTAAGCTCTTTCTCCAATGCGCGAGCTTTTTCGCGAAGGTTCACGATGTATGTCCTGGGTATCATCTTCTTTCGGGATGAATCGTAGTACACACATTTGGCATTGCTACGTTCGCATGGCGCACATCTTGGTATTCCGGGATCGCATCTTGATTTGCGCTACATGACGTTGGTGGTTAGTCAAACTGGACAAGTAGAACTAGCGGGATTAGGGTAATTCCGCGGGGAAGTCATACCTGTCTGCACCGGGAGCACGCCGTTAATGTATGTGCAATCCGGCCATCAGGAGTATGATTCGGTTGCTCGGGCTCGGAGAGGGATTTCTTCCCCCACGGATTGGTAAAGTGTGGTCGTAGTCCTGATGGATCGAGAGGTGCCGCCATTGTTGCTTTTCGCGTCGAACACGTCGTCCTCGACTAGATATGCGAGTGTGTTCTCGAAAAGCAAATATATAATACCCCATCCACCTTCCCACACGATCACTTGGGCCTGTAGTTGGAAGATATTCGGTATTTCTGATGAGGATTTCAAGTACGTGCGATTGAGAGATATTACTGGGACACTGGGCGAAGCTGCAATTTCCACATAATCAGGGTTCTTCCCAACGGGACCTAGTAGCAAGGCGGCGAGGGTGGTTACACCTGGAGGGAACCATGGGGGTCACACAGACTGGAATGTTGGGCAGACGCTTATTGTCTGGCCCTTGTAGGCGAAACCATCCGGTCAATTTATGATCGACTTAGTCGAATGTTCCAGGAACGAAGTTCTTAAGGGAGAAACCAAGTGGCAGCCTCGGCCCACTTAGCCGCCGTTTTGGATCGACAGTATTACGGGAAACCACAGTGACCCCTAAAGAACAAAGCAAGCACAATCAGTGGCACAATCAGTGCCAGGAAACCTAATGATCCGGTGCACTACTTTGTAATAAATTCTAGGGTGTAGAGTAGGGGGTCAATAATACGGTTGGTAATCTATTTTCCTCTTTTTTCAGAGCTCTGAGGTTCCTAGTTATTGTGGTCTGGACAATCTTCCCCGCCCCTAATCCACCACAGAAAAAAAAAAGGGATTTACGATAGGGAGGTTACATAGGGATGAGATGGGAAAAAAGAGGATATCAGTTAACAACCTACCAAAACTACTCCCAAATATCAACTCATGATCCCAGAATCCAAAATCTCATACCTGTCACAAATCACGTGTATCATCAATTCTGCCTAGCTTCCTGCAAGATGAATAATAATTTGTGATGACCATCTTGCTTAGAAAAGGGGGGATTAATTAGTTATCTCGGAGTCTTGTGTAGGAAATTGGTTGTATGCGCTATATGCAGAGGCCAGAAGTTGATCTTGGCTGGTGGGGTCGGTCGCGGGGTTCAATTTGGCTTGGAATCTTGGTTGAGGGACAAGAACCATGGAAGGGAGCTTGAAAGGCCATTCTAGGCCAGACTCAAATGGCTTTTATCAATCAGCTTTAACGAGAAGAGGCCTGTGGCAACGTCTCAAGATAAATAGGGAGTAAACAGGCGGACATTCCGCGTCTTAAAAAGAGCAGGAGTGGTTCGCAACTTAGAATATCTTACGAGGGGGAAAAGGAGCACATGAAATGCAAGGGATCACGTGCATGTGATATGACACTCGTGACACACTGCATCAGAATTAGTGGTGTGGTGGCCTTGGATCCATGGGGCGTCAACGTCAAGTTCCCGTGTGTAAGTTCTACCTTAGGCACTCAATTGCGGTCGGGTTTCTTGCTCTCCTGGAGTCCTTAGGCCCTCGAGAGGAACCCCTCCATGATCATCATCACCATCACCGCCACCCCTCCTACTCCTCCTTCTCCTCCTCTTCATCTTTGCGACACGCACCATCCAACACTGTTGCACTCAAATATGTTCCTGACCATTTAGTTGGTGGACTTGGGTTACCAATAGCGCCTCCGTCTTCCCTTCTTTCTCTTCTCTTTTTCTTCCTACACCTTTATTTTTTTTTGAGGGGGGAGTTTGCCACTCTCTTCCCCTTCCCTCAGACAATACGTATTATTATTACTATTTAGTTTACATGGTGAGCCGCTCTTTAAGCCCGCAGCTCGAAACGAACTACTACTAACCCTTGAGGGCACAGCTAATACTTATCTAGCCACAACATCATTGCTACTTACCTTATTATTAAATTGATCTGCGATGGCACCTGCCTCTTACTCCTTCTGATAGC
Organism: Aspergillus sparsus; assembly: GCA_027569235.1. Lineage (NCBI taxonomy): Eukaryota > Fungi > Ascomycota > Eurotiomycetes > Eurotiales > Aspergillaceae > Aspergillus > Aspergillus sparsus. The sequence goes on from JAPDES010000060.1 coordinate 202,358, forward strand.
GGCTCTGTTTCTTGATCCTTCAGCCTTCAAGAAATACCCAACGAATACTTATTATAACGTACCCCTGCTAGTCTGAAGACTTTCACAAAACCAATTTCGAGTCGACTATTTCCTTTTAAAATAGTAAGTCTTTTCGTCTCTCACCTCCCCGAAAAGTATAAAATAATTTTTTATTTATTATTTTTTATCTTATTCAATTTTTATTTTTTTATTTATTATTTTTTTTTTTTTAAAAAAAGACATATATAATTAAAAATAAAAAAGAGGCAATAATCTCCCTTCCCTACTCCTTCATCCTTCCCCTATAATATCAATACACAAGATGAAATGGATGTACAAATGCCCCTTGCACAACTAACCCCCCTCCCCCCTCATTCCTGTTCATTCCTGTTCTTTCCCATGAATGTGGAATGATATAATGATACCTGCAAGACGCTGACAAACCTATTCTCCTCTCCCTTACGCCCTTTTTGGTGGCTAACGTTTCTCTTAGAGAATATGTACTAGGATGTCAACTGCTTTATTTTTGGACAAGCCACTGCTCAAAGTCAGTCGGCCAGTTGCGGCATGCTCAAGATGTCGGACAGCAAAGATTAAATGCGATGGAAAGCTCCCTGCCTGTTCCGCATGTGAGAGGGTGGGGAAGGCAAGTACTTGCTCTGGTGCTAGCGATGAGTTCGCTAAAGGAAAAGAAAGAAGTTATGTTGCTTCATTGGAGGCCTATTGTGAACGACTTGACAAACGGATCAAGGACCTTCGCTACAGAAGAGAATCTTTAGCCCTTGATTCAAAGGTCATTATCCAGGAGAGCTCAATAACATCAGCAGCAAGTGCGGGCGTTGTTCCACAAGCTCATCGTCGTGAGGTATCAGATATAGACGATCTTGTTGGAGATTTTGGCTTTCTGTTAGTTTTTGATTATAGCCCCGCACACCACCTTCTGCTAACCAGTCATTCTAGCTCTGTCAATGCTACCTCGAGAGATTTTCATGGAATCACCTCAAGCACCTCGTTCGCAAACCTCCTCTTGTCCCTTTCCATTGCTGAACCGCTTCCAAAAGTACCTCCACAGCAAATCCCTCCTCGCCATGGCATTGGTTCTCTCGTTTCGCATTACTTCGATAATTTCTTCTCACAGCTGCCCTTTTTTGGCGAAACTAGCTTTTGGGCCTCTGTTGACGCTGTCTATCAAAATGGAGGCCGTTTTGCTAGACCCTTTGATCACTGGGTTTTGCGATTGGTCCTAGCTATTGCTCATGCATCTATGTCGAGTAAATTTGATGATAAAAGCCAACAAAAGGCTCTATCTCTTATTTCGGAAGCACTACTATATGCTGAAGATGTCCTGCGTCCGGGTTCTGTATCTGGTATCCAGGCAATTATGCTTCTTGCCCAGTATTCATTAGTGGATCCGACTCATTTTCGGAGCTGGTATCTGGTTGGGATGGCCGCTAGAGCTATTGTTGATGTAGGTTTACACCAAGCCCACCATGCAGAGGCCCAGCCTAGTGTAGAACAACAAGATCTTCGCCGTCGTGTGTTCCATTGTCTCTATTCTTTGGATAGGTTTGTGCTATTCTCCTCACAAACCCTGGCAAATAGTTCAAATTGACTGACTTGAGGGCTACAGGAGTACAAGCACCGTCCTAGAGAGAACGTTCTCACTTTCAGATGCGTCTATCAATGTCGCACTACCATCTTCTACCTCATTAGACTCTCTTCCAGAGGACGAGAGCAATATATTTTTCCGAAGTTCAGAGCCCGCTTGGAACATGGTGAAAATGAGACAAATTTTGTCAGCAGCTTATGAGAGAAAATACTTTAATGATTACCAATCTTCAACTCAAGCATCAATCGTAACCTGGGGTTTATGTTCGCAGGCTCATGAGTGTTTTAAAAAGACTCCAGCAGATGCACCTCAGCACTTTCCTGCATTATACAAGTTAGAGTTTCTATATGTGATTGTCATTATTTTATCGCCTTCGAGAAATCAACTTCCAGAGTGCGACTACACCAAATTCCTTCTATTCAATCATTGCTTCAAATACATTCATGAAGTACACCAGCTCCTGAGGAATGAAAATTGGCTACCGATCCTTACAAACTTGGATTTACAGCGGGTTTATCAAGTTAGCCAACGGCTTATCAACGTCCTGACACATGACTTTGATTTGCTCATGAGCCAGACCGTTCCGGCATTGCCTCACATTCCGGATGACTGCCCTCAACCGCCCCTTTTGGAATTTGAGGATTGTATGAACTGCTATGGTTGTGCAATTCAAATCCTATCAGAAGTGGATGGTATTCTTCAATACGGAGTGAGGAAATGGCAAGCCCATGGCTTGTTGAACGATTTTCAAAAACTCTCCGCACCCGTTCGTGACCAATTGGCATCGCCTGTCATGTATGCATCACAGCCGGGAAATTATATACCTCTGCAGTCAACCGCACTGCCATCGACAGATCTTGGATATCCCACCTTTGATGTTGGGCCATTTGACCATATCCCTGACGAATTCCACTCAAATGTATAATCTTCGTCCGTATCTTTATTTGTCATATAGACTTTCGCCTCCAAAGGCCTAGTCACAATAGTAATCTATAAACTTTGCCTTGCCTTTTAGTGTTCCTTAACTACTCTATCTTTTCGTTGTAGATATAGGAAATGTATTCTGCTGGCTCCACATCGGTGAAAACACTAGATGGCCTGTGTCACGATTTGCGAGTAATAGTGCAAAATATAACTGAACACCGAGCTCTAGAAATGAACAATTGAATTTTTCGTCGGTCAAAAGGAGGTTTTTCGATGGTAGGGACTAGAGATTTATCAAGGTAGGACAGGCGCCTACTTTAGAAAGTAATATCCATACCTACCTTGGGTTATATTAGAGACAAAAATATAACTGAACAATATAGGTAAATTCATTGAAAACTTTCCTATATGTAATCCAACTATTATGAAAGGGAAATATATCAAAATAAGAATAGTATGTTGTACAATATATAGGTGAGAGTAGTTGGTACAGAAACATAGATGACCCCCCTGAAACATATAACCAAGAAGAAAGAAAAAACAAAAAAAAGGAATACAGTCTATCTATATCAACTTTAATCATTGAGAGGGTTCGTATCCAAGTGAGCAAAGCTGAGAGATTTATTTCTTTTTATTATTATTACCTTCCCTCATTTACTCTCCATCCTCACCATCAAAATTGCCGAGGATGGGTTTCTTTTTGGCCAGCTCTGGATCCTCCCCATAGCCGTATTTGATCCACATGCGTTGCCAGAAGGATATGGGCTCGGGTCTCTCCTCACCGAGAATGTATTCTACGCCCTCATTGATGCGCTGAGCTCGAGCTTCTTCTTCGGGAGAGAGAATGTAGCGTTGCATGCGGCTTGCAATGCGGGGGTCTAGAACAATGTCGTCTAGCCATTCCCGTTCCTTATCTGGATTAGACTCGTCCTTTTTGTGCACTGACTTGTGCCATTCCTTCTCTTCTTCTTCCAGCTGGGTTTGCTGTTCGTAGTTACTGGAGGAAACGCCGTCCGTGGCGAAGGGAGATGAGGAGGAGAGGGAGGTATTGAAGTCAGAGTCGACCTCGAAAGTGGAAGTGGAAGTGCTATCCTGATATGGTTGAGAGTATGAAGCCAAGACGAGACCGGCGACGTCCCGGCCGACGCGGTCTGCGAGATGGCGTTGATTAAGGTATCGGTAGAGTCGGATAGGGGTGTTCAGGAAGCCGAGGATGTGTGGGAAGGCGATAGGAGCGGAGCCGTCAAGCGTCTGAGGAAGAGAAGGTGGAAGGTTTTGTGAAGAATAGTCGACGGGTGCTATGTATGCAGGAATTGGGCCCTTGGGCTTTTTCTTGTCTTCTTCCTTTTTCTTCTCTTCCGTTGTGCTGTCCTTCTTTTCCTCTGGTTGCTCTGGCGTGAAAGGGGAATCTGTTGGGGAGTCGCTTGCTGGACCTGGGCCATCGGGGGAAGCGATTGCCGTTACTGGTTCAATAGCAGGAATCTCCGATGAAGGCTCAACGGGCGCAAGTGGGGGATTAAGAGGACCAAGCCAACCCTCATGCAGGCCACGTATATACTCTTTCCAGGCGTGGCGGCCGATAACCAAATCGCCCCTTGGACCAGGTTCCTCGGTAACACCGATACTAATCCGAGCCTGGGCCACAATATCATCGACGCTTTGTTCCTCCGTCACGGTGCTCGGCTCGCCAGCTCTCCTTCGCTGTTTCCGAATCTGTTCCGCAAACGCAGACCTCACATCTCCTTCTTTTCTACCCTCAATAACATTATAATCCAATGCTGCAGCGACTAAAATCGGCTTGACGTATTCCTTGAAATGTTCGCGGGCGACCCGAAGGCCGTCACCCGGAGGAGCGGCCAAAAACACGGTCAGTTTCCGCCTTGTCTCCTCCACAGGGAGGGTCTCTTTCGACATATGTGCTACTAAATCACACCATTTCTTTTGTGCGCGCTTTTTCTCTCGGCGATCGTAGACTAGGGCTGCGGTGAATGAGCCGGTGATAGTGAGAAAAATCATCCAGTTCCGGGAAGGAAGTTTGAACCGAATATTGGGCATGCCTTAGAGAAAAAAGAGTATACATTAGTGCGAATTGCTCCAGTAGATACAAGATCTAGCAAATTCAACTCTTACCAATCATTCTCATTGCAGGGTTTTGAGGCTTTGGGGCGCTCTTGGGCGCAGTAGATTGCGCCTGACCGGAGGCCGCAGCGGAAGTTGAGGGCTCTTCCGCCATGACTGTTGAATGAGGGAAATATAGAATTGGGTGTTAAGGGAGATAGATCTAATGCCAAATACCAGTAAGGAAGGCGAAATACTCTGGGGGGAAATCAGGAAAATAAATTGGCCAAGCAAGAAGCCCGAATGTGTTTGATTTTTCTCGACTGGCAAGAAAGATACTACTGATTGAACGCCGCCTGGAAAAAAGTTCGGGATCTCCAAACTTGGTCGGTATTTAGTTTTTCCGTTCGCTCGCCACATGAACAAGACATCCAACCACGCCTTATCTAATGTTTTCATTCTAAACTAAGTCGGCTGCATTCACTAACTTTTTCTCCTCTAATAACATAATGATTCGCGTGGATATTGAAATCCATCCAGATTATTATCTGTCATCATTTAATAACTTGACTGGTCATTCCAGTACAATGTATCGTGAAGCACCTCAGGTCCTGTCGCACCCAACTCCCAACCGAACTTGATCTTCACCCACTGCATTAAATGGCTTGCAAGTTTGATATGTCCGACATCAGTAGGATGCCAAAGGGGTCCAATATCGTTCACTTGTAGGATACCGGTTGTGTCGAAGTAATGCACGAAGTTATTATGTCTTCTTCTATAGTGATTGTATACTGTCTTGATTTCCTCGGGCCAGGTTGGTCCTTGCACATAGGTATTGCCAGAGAGGCCAAAGCCACCCCAGAGCGACTATTATATATCACACATTGTCAGAATTCAGCGTATGTAAGCGGTAGCTAGCACCTAGTTAAAAGATTTCGATGCAGCAGGGTTACGTACCATGATGACGATTTGAGCCTTTGGCCAGATATCATGAATTCCATCTATCAGATAAATGTAGTCGTTAATGAGCATTTCGCTGGTAACATTAAATTGAGCGTTAGCGTCATTGGTTCCAATGTTAATAACAACCAAATCGGCAGGCTGCTGGGCCTTGAAGTTCCACTTGGGGGGGTTGTCGCCGTAGATGACAGTGGAACGATAGGAGACGTCACTTGTTTTCCACCATTGGTATGTCTATAACGCCATTAGGAACTTGGAGTCCAATTCAAATTATCTCAATATCATACCTGACCGTGGGCATTTCCCCAGCAATTACGATCATGGAGACAAATACCGGGGTAGGCCTGGCCATGGTTAGTTCTAGAGGTCAATAATGAAAATAGATTGGAAGTATGGGGTTAAGCATACCGAGAGCGAATACTCAACGTTTCCAAGTCCGGCCGTAAAGGCATAGGCCCACGAGGAGATGGCTTCGTAAGATGCATATTGACCAGCGCTCAGGCTACAAATCATTAGGCAACTTGGATATGCATAAAAATCATTATCGACTCTGACTTACGAATCACCAATGATTTCAATCATCTTTCCAAATTCTTTGATCTTAGATATCTTGGCTTTAGAATCAACCGATACACCCGCTAGTTGGACTGTATGTGTACGTTAGTATACGATTGAACCCTCGGGAAAGAGGAAACATATCCTAGGGACCAGTTTGTCACTATAACGGCAAAGTTAGCACACTGCAACCAACCCCCATCCAATTTATCTGGGAGGTGAAGATATATACCTCTCAACTCAAATTCCTTGGCATCAGTTGCATCTGTATAGTTCACTCCGGTAGTCGAAGGGCTAATGAACTGGTAGGTGGAATTGGCTGTGACATTGGAGAATTGCCACTCTAAACCTCCAAGTCTATATATGCCCTGTTAGCAATGACCCGTTCAACCACTAACAATCTCACCTATGTCATGTCGAATTGAAGCTTCATGGGGTTCATGGAAATTCCTACCGGTATGCGACGAGAACGCCTTGATCTGTCCATTGACCAAAACTCAATGCCAGCTATCTCATCATTAGCATCAAGTCTGGCAAAGATAGAGATGGAGAGTGAATGGCCGCCTCACTTTTTGTCCAGTAAATGCAAACTTAATACCAGGGGCCCTGCACCATCAATTCTTTTAGAGACAAATTCCCACTTCGCTTCGACAAACAACTTACGACCACCCTATAGGTTTCATGTTAGCCGGCTTGATGTAGGTGTGTCCTAAGAACGTGGGACGTAGACCTACAAGAGATATGCTGCTCATCCCATCTCCCCTTGTAAGATATTTCTGCTGCATCAGGTGCATAGCTTTTCCATTCACTCTTGTCCAGGGAAACAAGCTCAGCTTGACCGGGGTAGGGATCTTCCCGAACCTGCCCATTCTGCAGAATCGTTGCAGAGGCACCGAGGAAGAAAGAGAGAAGTGCAAAGGCCCTCATCTTGGTGATGTGTGAGGGAGAACTCAGACAATTTGCGAAAACATAGCATCTCCCCCCTGGACACAGACCTCGCTTTTATATGGAGAGCGGAAAAACGGCTGGACGTTCCATCATCCTTGGCCTCCGTCCTCGGGGGATGGGAGAAAGATGCGCGTCCAAACAAAGCTAGCCTGAGCGTACTGCTATGAAATGAGCTGTTTATCTTTTCTTTTATCCGATCATCTAGCTCGACATTTCGTACTTTGGGCCAATCAATTGAGAGAAAAGAAGGGGGTTTTTCGTGGGGAATAATTAATCTGGAGAATTAGGTATCCCCGACTGCAGAATGACGGGGATTCATCCGCACTTAATGTAGAATGGCCGCCACCTCGCCCCCATTTAGTCGCTCCAGCACCAAAAAGGAATAATAATAAAGCAGATCACTGTAAACCATTGCGGTAACATCCAAATAGATTTCTTTCTAGCAATTGTTAACTTGAAATTTCTCCACCCTTTGTCTCCTGCTGCTAACAGCTCATCAACTGTCAAACCTCTGCACCCCTGTTGGAGGACGCTTCTCCCGTTCATGAACCATGTATATATATTCCTTTCTTTTTTTGGCTACTGCATTAATCTAAGGCCGCATGCGTCGATTGAGCTTACCCTGGTCGGAATGATGAGCCTGTGGATAGGACTCAACTCCCTGCCTAGTCAGGCCACCGCCAGACTGAATAGTCTAGACCAGGAATCCCACGCAATTAACAAGATGATACTTGGTTTCCACTTAACAAAATCCATCGGCTAATTTCTAGGTAGTTAATATAATTAATGCGGGGCTTGTTGACATCATTTACGAAGTCCATGCAAATTGACTCCATGTCCAGGTCAAATAATCCCATTGATTGGGCTAGATTCATTATTAGAGATCATCTTAGGTTACCATAAAAGGACAGGATAGTCCACAGCCTTTCTATTTTAGAGACAGAATTTCCCAAAGTTTCTTCATTGCTATCCACACCAGAAATCCAAGCTTTGTGACCAAAAAATATACAGAGAGTATCGAATTGGACGACTGTAGTCAAGGGGTAATCATCACTGCTAGCGTTGACTGTGGCTGGGGATGCCCAATTATCGTTTGATTACCTATGGTTAACCTAGAGTCCGGCTGTATTTTCCTCAACAATTATTACCAATCCTGTTATGTTTGTGAGGTTCCACCATGAAGCTTGTTGAATAGTTCCTATTCCTACCTAGGCTAGCCCTAACGCCAGAATCTGATGAGAAAGTAGTTCCTTTATTGTGGAGTAATTAGGTACCTTTCTCAGAGTCAGTTTGAGATGTTGAAGGCAATGAGCCGGGTATCTTTAAGCATTATAGTAAATATGAGTGATAATGAGCTTCTACAAGAGGGTCTAACGTCGACCATTGTAAATCGTTCATTATGGGATTATACTAGAGGTTTCGAGTGTCTTCATATGAAATTGATATTCTACCGGAAGTCGCCTCACCTTGTAGCTCAATCTTCGAATCAGTTAGTCGTTCTGCGCCATATGCGTCCTGGTTGAAAGAATCGCGAAAATCCACTTCAGGGTGGCAAGCCAATGAGGACGTGTCATTGGACGTGTCAACATGAGCAGAATTCACCAGGGAGGGCCAGAGCTTTGAGGCTATAGTACTTACCTAGAAGTATCCACAAAGTAGATCTGGGGAAGAAAAAGTACACGTTTCATTTTGTTAAGCATTAGGTAGATAGGAAAGTAGGAACATTGTTATATATGCTTGATACTTCATTGCTAAGGCGACAAGTAGCCAATATAGACCATTGTATGTCACAAGGTCCAAAACATAACAAGAACATGGGGTGTTTATCCATTTCTCCCTCTTAGAAGGTACAGTATTAATAGGTGCCTAGGTACCTACCTAGGGACCCTCTCCTTCCTTGGCCGCTAGATGAATGATGGGAGGAAATAGAGGTTCAGTTGTCATGTTTTGTCTTTGTTGTTGCATAGGTACTAGGACCTATGTATCATGCAATCAGTCCTACTCCCTACACACTCCACGTTATCCATGAGCGTTGGTTTTGGGATTACTTTTTATAGGTGATACACCTGCGCTAATGAGATGATCCACGTGAAATAGAATGGAGATATTTAGTTTATGACACTACATCTGAGCGATAAACCTCTACATCAGGCAGTTAGCTATAATTTAAAGCAATATGGTTTAGATTCTCTGTACTGGTGGGATCATTCGGAGGAGAATACGTAGAAAGTTGATCGTATAAAATTGGGCTTCAAAGTTAGACAATAACCATGATTTTGTGATGGCCCCAATATAGACACTGTTAGATGCTGCTTAATCATAATTAAGAGTATTATTGATTCTCTCCTACTTCTCTTCGAACACTTTCGTCAAATGGAGTGGGAAAAAGGGTGGGTGAATCGATGGTTTTTAGGCGGTGTTTCATTATTTCAAGAAAAAAGAAAAAAAAGAAAAAAATAAAGAAAAAGAAATAAAAACTTTCTGCAACTGAGAAAAGTACCGATGATCTGCTCACCGGAGATAATTCAATCAGAAAAGTCACTGGTGGTCAACTTATCCAATGATCGAAACCACCTCGGTTCACTAATAGGTGTTGTTAATTTGTGCAACGCGGGCATCGGGGATAGATCGACGGAACTGCTGAACCTTGTCTCCCCGTAAGCAAAGAACGGGGAATCGGGGAGTAGATAAAGTCAATGGTTGGATAGAGTGTATAATTGCTTTTGACCCCGGTTGGGGCCAAGTCGAACCCATGGTTCTTTTGAAGATCCTACGGGATCTGCTTTTTCTACATGTACATCAACCTGCATCATGAACCAAACGAAGGAACTGTTCAAGTGTTGATAGAGGTACCGAAAAGAGAGGTCTTGGGTGGTAAATTGTAATAATACAGAATTGGTGCCTGAGCTTGCATCTGAACCTGAGTCAGGCATTGGTTACTAACTTACTACTTTACACCAGCTTTACACCCCCCTGTATGGCATAAATGGTATTTATCACCGACCGTAACGGAACCGCCTATGAAGAAAAAAGAAAAGGGAAAAAGAAAAATACCCAAACCAAACAAAAATAACGAGAAGAGTTTGGTTTGAGTCTGGACTCTAACGTGACAGTTCCTCCACTGTTGGGTCTACCAGGCCTTTTTTGCTTTTGCTGGGCTGCTTTTTGTATTCCCTTTCCCTCCTTATCGCCCCTCCTGCCGCAGTCATTGTAGGCAACTAACGATTAATAAGTAGTATCTTCTTCTCTGATTGTTCTCGTTGCCACTGATCAGGGGAATTTTTTTTTTATTTTAATCAAAAAAATAAAAAAATTGTGGTCAAGTCGGAGCCTCTCCTCTCTCCACTAATCCCACTCCTTTCCCCTCAAACCATCCTCCCTAATCTCCTGAGCCACCGCCTCTTCTCATCCAAACCTCCCCCTCCCCCCTTCTCAACCCGACACCTTAAATTTTCATTTGTCCATCATTTTCTATTTCGCTCTTGGTCGAGAATTTTGTCCGCCCATCCGTCCATTCCTTCTAGCCAGGAGGGTATTCTTTAAGGATGGATCCTAACAATAACCGCCTCCACCTGAATTTCGGGTATAATAATGATCGTGCTTTCAATGCGGCGGCAAACAACCGCGCGTATCCTACCACACCATCCGCGTTTCCCCAGCCGATCTACCAGAATCAAGGACCACAGGATTATATGGATGCGCAGAATGGTGCTTACGCCCAAGGATATTTCATGGCGAATCCGTATCCCCCTGGGGGGGGTTACGCCCAACCTCATTACGGCCAGCCCAACAACTTGCAGTCCCCTCAGCCCGCTTATCAATCCCGCATGGGATATGGTGCCAATGATGGAACAAATGGTCTCATCCAGCAGTTTTCCAACCAGGACCTCAATGCGAACCGACCGGGATTTTTTGGCCGCGCTGGCTCTCCCGCCCAGAGGCCCCGTACTGCTGGCTCCCCCGCCCCCGGCCAACAACAACCCAGCCATCTAGCCCCTCCTATGCCTCGCAGCCCACGATCACCGGCTGAGAATGAAGAACTTCAACGTTATCCCGAGAGATATTCGGAGAATGTTCATAAACGCGGAAAGGCTGCCAAGGAATTGGTTAATGTGTTTTTCCACGAGAATATTGAGCGTGCGCGTGATCGCAACATGCGGTAAGTCTGATTTGATTGGTGTTGTCGTTCCCTTATTCAAACCGAGTCTGGGCTAATATATCGATTATTTCAACAGATCTGCTGAGCTCGATAAGATGATTCGTGATCCAAACGTCTCGCAGGAGGCGAAGCTCAAGGAGGCGGAGGTGGTCGCGAGGAAAGAGTCGAACTTCCTTCGATTCCTTCGGACTCGCGAGAGTCCCTCGAATTTCCAGACCATCAAAGTTATTGGAAAGGGTGCTTTCGGAGAGGTCAAGCTGGTACAAAGGAAAACTGACGGCAAGATATATGCTTTGAAGTCATTGATCAAGAGCGAGATGTTCAAGAAAGACCAGTTGGCGCACGTCCGTGCAGAGCGTGATATCTTGGCTGATTCCAAGGATAACCCGTGGCTTGTGAAGCTACATGCTTCTTTCCAGGACACCGCATACCTCTACCTTCTAATGGAGTTCTTGCCCGGTGGTGATCTAATGACCATGCTGATCAAGTACGAAATTTTCTCCGAAGATATCACTCGCTTCTACATGGCGGAAATTGTGATGGCGATTGAGGCAGTTCATAAACTTGGATTCTTGCACCGGTAAGCTCGGCCTCCCGTTGTATCGTGCTTGGCTCTTTTGCGTTGGGAGAGAGATTGGCTAATTAATTGCAACTTTTAGAGACATCAAGCCTGACAATATCCTTCTTGATCGTGGTGGCCACGTTAAGCTGACTGATTTCGGTCTTTCCACAGGAGGAAAGAAGACCCACGATAACTCGTACTATCAAAATCTTTTGAAAAATTCCACTTCGAAAGATAAGAACCGCAACTCTGGTTATTTCAATGACGCGATCAACCTGACTGTTTCAAACCGTGGACAGATTAACACTTGGAGGAAGTCTCGCCGTGCTATGGCTTATTCCACGGTTGGAACTCCCGACTATATCGCCCCAGAAATCTTTAATGGCCAAGGATACACCTACCTGTGTGATTGGTGGTCAGTAGGAGCTATCATGTTCGAGTGTCTAGTTGGTTGGCCTCCATTCTGTGCGGAAGACACAACAGACACATATCGGAAGATTGTGAACTGGAGGGAATGCCTCTACTTCCCTGAGGAGTTGACCCTATCACGCGAGTCGGAAAATATGATCCGAAAGTAAGTTCCCCGCATCTCCTCAGGATATTCTTAACCTAACCATTTAAATAGCTTCTTGTGTGACGCAGAACACCGTATTGGTAGTGAAGGTGGCCAGTATGGTGGTGCTATGCAGATCAAGAGTCATCCATTCTTCCGCGGAGTTGTCTGGGAACAACTTCGGAGTATTCGTGCTCCATTCGAGCCTAGATTGAGCTCGAATATTGACGTTTCTTATTTCCCTATTGATGAGATCCCGCAAGAAGATACTAGCGCTATCCACCGTGCTCAGGCTCGTGCGATGCCAGAAGAACAGGAGGCGGAGATGAGCCTACCGTTTATTGGTTACACGTACAAAGCTTTCAATGCCTTCCAGGCAAGTTGAGTATGATCCGAGCATCCTGGATTATCTTCTTAAGCCGACGATGAATGTCCTTGGAAAGTTTGAAAGCGGGCGGGCTTGCGTTAATGGCTTTTCAGTGGCTCATCTGGGCAGGTTCTAAGCCTTAGTATAGAACTTGTTCATTGGTTTGTTTTTATCAAGCATATAGCGCATCTATCATCTCCATGTTATCGGGCACATAAGCATCTTTGTTATTTATTTCTCATGCTTTTCTCATATCCCTCATATCTTTGCATCCTTGTCGCAAGACGACACGTGCTAGCCACACCTTGTATCTAGCATCTAAGTACTAGTTATGAGTGCATTGTTGATTGAAGGTTCAGATTATGATACACCCTCAGATGCATATCATGACTGACTAGCCTTCCGGGCTCACCTCGGAAGCCAGTATGAACGTTTTATGGCACTTAAGAAATTGAGATTGAAATATTCTGCGGTGTGGCTTCAAGTTTCTGATATTCCTCAGGTCAGATATATAAATGAGGAAATCAATAAACAGGTATTCTGTTGAATAGGAATAAAGTGCTTGAGTTTAGTAATAATAGTACCATGACACAGCTCTTAAAAACAAAAAACCCATCGAAACGCCAGGTCGTCGGTCCCTATGAAAAATAAAAGCAAAGAAAGCACGCCCATCCACTTTTGCATGTAAGCACAATATATCCATACAACCTAGAAGTGAGAGGAAGAAGCAAAAAACGGTATAAAAAGAAAAGAGAAACCTAATTAGGCCCCATGGGTGCCAAACCTGGCACACCACTAAATCGTTCCTCTCGTTCCGTCTTGAACATGATCTGAACCCAAAACTCCTTGCTATCCTCATCAAACCAAGTCCAATACCTTCCTTCCCTGCGATCGATCTCCCTCGCCTGGAGCTTAAACCCACAGGTCTGGTAAGGCTCCGCCGCCACAACGAGGTACTGGAAATTCTTGTCTGGAGGCTCCTCCACCTTCTGCTCAAAGGCAGACATGAACCGGACACGCGGCTGCACGCCGGGCGTAATCTCCTGATACTGCAACTGGAACAGCAACCCGAGTTGTCGCGTCAAGGGGTCTCGAATCTTTGTGATTTTGTACCCGGGGCGACCGATCTTGATCGTTTGCTTCTTGACCTGCACACCCATTGCGCCTGGTAGCGATGACGGGTCCTGGTTCTTCCCTTCTCGTTGCTCGCGTGCGGCGCGCCGGGCGAGATTCGTCTGGTGCTTCCGGCCCTGCGTGTGGGCGAGATATGAGCCATCATTCTGGTGGACGGTGAGACATAGTCGGCACTCGAAACTTCCAACATGGTTCTTGAAGAAGTAAGGGTCCTTTTCGAGATCGATCGTTTCGAGAGCGAGCTTGCGCAGTCGTTCACGGCGGTCTGCGTTCGTGGCGGAGTGGGATGCGACTCCTCCGCCACCGAATTTGGATCCAGCTCGGTTCTATTTTGTTTTTTTTTTCAATAGAGTTAGAGAAAGTTAGAATATTTTTTTTGGGAGAGGGGGGGATATGGCTAAAACCCACCTGGTAATCCATGCTCTAAATGTTGAGTGGCCCTGGAATTATGACCTTCTCGTTTTTTCTTTGATTCAGAAGAGGGAGAGCTACTTTGGTACGGAGGTTGATAACCAGTTACCGATGATCGAGTTGCGGATTACATAATCAACAGAAGCTTAAATTAATGGAATTCTAGGTAGATTGTATCACCTGTTATTGAACAAAAAGGAGCAGTATAGACGGATATTGTGCTTTCCATCGAGATTATGGAATTATAGATTTGAACTGTCTTGGAATAACAAACTACGAGATTGCCATGGCTTCCCCAAGCTGGGTAAATCAACGACGATCGTATAACGGGGATTTGTGTACAATCCGCTATGTGGGCAAGGTGGAGGGCACCGCTGGCGAATGGCTAGGAGTTGAATGGGATGATCCAACACGCGGGAAACACTCTGGAGAGCATAAAGGAGTGAGGTATTTTACGTGTAAGAAGGAATCCAGTTCAACCACACCCCCTTCGCCGTCAGTATAACAAATTTCATTTCCTTGTTATTGCTGCTTATACTTTTGATTATTATATAGGCCTAAGAAAACACCCAACCGCGGGGTCTTTCGTGCGACCCTCGCGGGGGTCCGATAGCCCACGCGGCTTTCTTGAGGCCTTGCGAGAGAAGTATGCGTCTGAATTTGAGTCGTCTCATAAGAGACAAGGCCCCGACGCGCTTGAGGAGAAGCCCATCAAAATCAGTAGCAAGGTCGTAGAGGAGGTTGGATTCGATAAGATCCGCAAGCAGCTCGCAGACCTTGAAGAGCTTAGGATTGTCCTTCTGGACGCCCTACTTGTAGCCGGTGTACTCGCACAAGAGACAGACTCGGATCGGCGTGAGAAGGCTAGAAGAGAAATCGAGCAGACTTGTCCGAGAATCACGGATCTGGACCTAAGTCGTAACTTGTTGACGTCGTGGGCAGATGTTTCTGAAATATGTGACCGGCTACCGCGCCTCAGACTCCTAAAGTTGAAGTAAGTTCCATAATTAATGTTATGATTGATTTTTGCTTGGCTCTGTAGTTTAACTCTCCTTCTGCACAGCTCGAATCGATTCGACCCTGTCACCGAAGGACTAACATTTGATGGAATCGAAGAGCTTCATTTGGATGACACTTTGCTTCTGTGGAATCAGGTTTGTATGTCCCATCTACATGTCTAAAGGAGGCCGTCCCGCTGACTTGTGCAGATATCGGCCGTGACAACTCAATTCCCTTCACTTACATCTCTGTCGGTGTCTGCGAATCAGCTTTCGATTATCCCGACACCTATTTCGAGCGCTATTACTACTTTAATCCTGGAGAATAACGAGATTTCCACCCTCTCATCAATCAAGGCCTTAACCTCTCTAGATAAACTTGTACATTTGTCACTACGGGGAAACAAGGTTGATACGATTTCCAATCCCATCTCAGATGATAAGGACCTTCGGTTCTCACAGAGCCTCATATCTGTTGATCTCTCGAGGAATAAGATTGACTCGTGGCTAGTCATTAACAAACTCTCAAGTTTGTTTCCTGGCCTCCAAACTCTCCGGATATCCGGAAACCCCCTATTCAACCAGTCCGTAGGCCCCTCATCCGTGACGGGAGTGCCAGAGAAATCAATGACGGTGGATGAGGCATACATGTTGACCCTATCCCGCCTTTCTACCTTGAAGGTTCTCAATTATAGCACCATTACCGACAAGGACCGAAATAACGGAGAGCTGTACTACCTTTCCCTCATCGGCAAAGAGCTTTCTGCATCGCCGTTAGCCACAGAGCCTGATATTCTGGCAAAGCACCCCCGATACCATGAGTTATGCGGGATATATGGCGAGCCAATAGTTAGACGAGCTTCTCGGACTTCTGGTCCAGCTGTGAATCCTCGATCTGTTGCTGCGCGATTAATAAGGATGGTATTTCACTTGCGCACAGAGACAGATAGCTCTGATATCGTTAACCCGGGTGCTCTTACTAGGGACAGAGTGCAGGTTAAGGAGATTCCGCGATCCTTTGATACATACCAGGTCAAGGCTATTGTTTCCCGTCTTTTCGGTCTCATTCCTTTTGAGTTCCGATTAATTTGGGAGACAGACGAGCTGGACCCGGTTAGCAAGGAAAATATAGATATTGAGGATAGCTGGAATAGCGATGATGAGGATGCGCAATCAGGAGGGACATTGCCGCAGACGAATAGTGATGATAAGTTCGTGAAGAGAGAAGTTGAGCTTGTGGATACTACGAAAGACATTGGGTTCTGGTTTCAACCCGATTTGGTTGAAGCAAGGATAAGAGTAGAGATTATTTCTTGTGCATAATTTTTGCTATCCAGCTTTCCCTCTTTGATGCTTCTTCTTCTTCCTTTCTTTCTTTTTTAGATTTTTTTATAAATATATACATCGCTAGGAAACTGCCTAGATTGATGATTTATGATCAACTTTTTGAGAGATTTTGATAGAATCGTAGAATCCAACATCGCCTTTAGGATGAATTCTAGTTCTCTAAACAATATAGAGTTTTTGAGTAGCTATTGCGGTTGTTCAGTTGATGGGTTGAATTGATCATCTTGATGCTTCATTTTAAGCTAGTCCTGATAGGGACATTATTCACATGACATCCCAAATAGGTCTAACCCCATTTAACAAGATGCTCTTCGTCATTCTTCAAGTCCTGGGTATCTTGAAACGGCATTCGAACTGTATGATACATCGGCGAATATTATATATTTAATCCTCCTATCTACAACTGGATCAGATCTGCTAGCGCTGAAAATCTATAATTTCAGACGACGTGCTGTTGGGGATCCCCCAACTTTATTAGAAACGAGAGACCAGAACTATTCCGTGATGGCCGAGTACTGGAAATCAGCAGTGAGTTTATTTCCCCTCCCTCTCCTGTGACTGCCTCTGTTCTTTACGATTGCGTACTGAAATTCCTACGCAGCCTAGGTACTGGTGCAAGCAATGCAAGATCTTCATTCGTGACACAGCGTTTGAAAAGGCCCAACATGAAGCGACCGGTAAACATCAAGGAAACCTGAAGCGATTCCTCCGAGATATCCATCGCGACAACGAAAGACAACAACGAGATTCACAAAGAGCCAAAAATGAGGTGGAGCGACTACGACAGACGATTTCCGGGTCTGCTGGAAAGGATGGCGACCAACCGCCCTGGAAGCGTGCTTCGGCCGCCACCGCCGCAGCACCACCGACGAAAAAAGTCTCAATGGAAGAGCGGAAGAAGCAAATAGAGCAACTAGCGGAGATGGGCGTTGCAATTCCGGAGGAGTTCCGTGGCGACATGGCCCTAGCGGGAGAATGGCAGACGGTTTCCGAAAAAATCATACACACGGAGGAGACACAGACACTTGGGACAAGGAAACGCAAACATGATGTGGATGAGGAAGAGGAAGAGGCAAAACGCGAGGCTGAACGGTTTGTTAGCAAGGGTTGGGGTTCCTCAACTAGGCGGTATCCTGGTGCGCAAGATGATGTGGACCTGGATGCTCTTCTTGAGTCTACGAAGGATGTTAAAGGTGTAAAGCCGTCAAATACCGAAGAGGATACAGCTCCTAAGGAAGAGGCGGAGAAGGGTGGGTTTGTCCCAGTCAAGGTGACAGAAGGGGAGCCTCCGAAACAAGACTCCGAACAGCATGAGCAACTCCGGAAGGAGGACACGGTCGCCCTAGAATCTACACCAGCGCTCAAATCGGAGCCGGAAGCAGAGGTTGTTTTTAAGAAGCGGAAACCGAAGGTCATGAGGAAATAAATGGTCGCTCTTGCCAGATATTACTACCAAGAGCTTTTCTAAATAATTTGCTTGCTTACTACTTATGGCGACGACGTTTGTTTTCGTAGTCGCCGTACTAACGGTAGGTAGACGACACGGATTGTGCTCTAACTCTCTAAAAGGGGACCGAAAGAACCTTCATGGTCATTGAGCCCTAGAAGATGATGGTGTGAATCGATCATTTAATTTCCAAGGCATCTTATCCTCAGCAGAATTTCATTCTACTACCACGAAGAACGATTCAATGATCCGGCTGACGCAAGGCTCGTGCGAGGTGAGCAGCAGACACCTAGCGGTAGTTATCTTGTGGGGGTCGATGATTTGTCCCTTCCAGTTAAACGAACGTGGAACAGAGCCAATCAAACCTATCGCATGTCTTTCCAACCTTATGCTAAGGATAGCTTGGGATAAGACCCTTTCTACCGGTCGGGGGACAGCTTGCTTCCCTCTAATTTAGCTCTGGGTCCGTTGGTGCATATGACGGTTGTTGTCCGATCCAGGAACGGGAATATCCGACAGGAGAGACCACAAAAGAATGCTAACTACATCTCTTTTTACCCTTGAAGATTTTATTTGTTTTTAGAAACAGTATGTTTCTGATGAGATCTTTGAGAAAAGGGAAAAAAAAAAAGGGTGGGGGGCATGGTAATTTGGTCATTTGTAAATGTAGAGTTGAAGATCTTAGTGCTTTGACATTTTGGGTTGGGTGATATGAAATAGTTTTTTTAAAAAAGACAGAAAGAAAAAAGAAAGAAAATGAAGTTATGAAGGAAGGAGTAATAAGTTCAAGATGAAAATGATGGAAAGTTGTTAATATCCCAAGCCAATCCTTGCCACTCTTGTTTCCCTTTTTTTTTTTTTTTTTTTTTTTTTTTTCTTTCCCGTTGACTTTTTTCCCCCCAAACGTTGTCAAATTCCGGGGGACTTCGTTCTTCATCGGCCCCGAAAGGCCCTGCGCTCTTTCTCTCTTCCTTCTCTCTGCTTGCTTTCTTGTCGCGCAACAACTTCTGTCGCAACTTCCTACCCGCAACAACCAAATGCGGAGACTGCTCGGTGCCGAATTGAGAGTCCTGGTGGAATAGTCATTCGGCTCGCTTCTTTTCGCTTATCTGACCAGTGCATGGTGAGTAACAGAGCCTCGAACGTTCTTCATTGCTTCCCCGATCCCTCTTTGTCCTTCCCGAGACAGCGGCCGCCCACGTACTCCCCCTCTTCTTCTTCTTCTTCGCTTAGCTGGGCTATTGCCAGCCACTCAACTCCATGTGGAAAGGATTGTCGCTCGAGATTTCTTGAGATGTCACAAATGGAGACTCTATCTCGATCTGCACGGTGTTGGTTTCGTGGCTCGCGGGGACGGAGAGAATTTAGACGGTCGCGTTCAAAATCACCCTGAGTCCAATGCATGTGATGGCCGCCATGGTCGTGAATGGAGGAGACTGTGAATTGCTTTTCTTCTTTTGAGAATCTTCAACAAGGTGGCTATCTTTCAAAGCTTCACTGTCAATGAGTTCTTGAGTTATCGATGTGCCAACTGGGATGCGCTCCTTGACCAGCGCCCTTGTCTTTCTTTCTCTCATTCTTCCACTCGACCATTCATGATTCTCCTCCATTTAATCCATGCGGACGTGAGCCCGATGAAATCAACCCGAACACACTTATTGATCTAAACCATTTGCTCTTCCTTCTGCCAGAAGTGCAGCTCTTTAGACGTTGTTATTTGTTTCATTACTTTATGCTGGAGTCCCATCACTAACGTGCTTTTCTGGGACGGCGCAGAATATAGAATCCACTTGGCCGTTACGCTACTGTGCCTTGCGGAAGTACGGATAAAAATTTTGACCGTATATATCCTATCTTCTTGTCGTTTTTGGATTTGCGCATTGAGAACCCAACAATCGGGAGCCCCAGTCAATTTCCCACAGATTTCTCACCTGTCCGCTAGTCTCAGGTCATTTGGCTCCGGCGATGGCAGATACACCTGAACCCGCAAATCCAGCGGGTGAACCGCCAAAGCAGGTTGCCAACTCGGAAGACCATGCTTCTGCTTCCCCCGCTCCCCCTCTACCCCCTCTTCCTCCTCCAGCTGCTACTACACCTGCGACTGCTCCGGCCTCTGCTCCAGCCTCCGCTCCAGTTTCTGCTCCAGCTCCAGCTCCAGTTTCGGCTCCATTTTCTGCTCCGGTCTCTGCTCCAGTCTCTGAGCCTCCGTCTGTGGCACCCCATGAAACATCCCCGTTCGAGCCGCCCTCTGCGCCCCCAACTGCTCCTGTGCCTGCGCCTGTACCTGCTCTTCCCCAAGAACCAAGTAGGATGGATTTGTTAGACACAACACTACCCCACATAGACACTACCCTGCCTCCGATCGATCCGTCTATGCCAGCTGGGGATACGTCACTCCCGCCAATTGACTCGACAATACCATCGCTACCCCCAATAGACATTTCTTTACCCCCTCTGGACACTACCTTACCCGCAACCGAAAGTCTACATCCCTCAGAAAGGAATTTTTCGATATCTTCTGATACAAGGTTCGAGTACGCGATCCCCCCTTCTGGTCCTTCTGGTCCGGCATCGACATTCCCCGGAAATGAAGGTCCTGAGCATTCCAACCCGTCGTCTACACCGGCTCCTCTGTCTCAAGCACCTACCAATGGAGATACAGTGCAGCAACATACACCACATTACCAAGCACAGCCACCGCCGCAGCAACAGTATTCGTCACCACAGCAGCATACACCAGCGCAGCAAAACCAATATCAACACCAGCAGACGCAGTCGCACCAACAATCACAGCAGACGCCCGATATGTATCAAAACCATCCAGGCTCTTCAGCATCGATGAATAACTCATCAATGCAGGGGCAACCTTCCCATATTCCACAAGCACCGATCGGCTCCCCCATGCCCTCAAATATGCCCCCGATGGCTTCGGTTGGTCAATATATGACAGGGTATCCGACCGGACAAATGGGAATGAACTCGAATC
Source organism: Aspergillus sparsus (assembly GCA_027569235.1). Taxonomy (NCBI): domain Eukaryota; kingdom Fungi; phylum Ascomycota; class Eurotiomycetes; order Eurotiales; family Aspergillaceae; genus Aspergillus; species Aspergillus sparsus. The sequence goes on from JAPDES010000060.1 coordinate 223,376, forward strand.
CACAAATGCGCTATCAGCTCCCAAACGACCCTAATAAGATGTTATCTGGTGGAAGGCATAAAAAGGAAGTGAAGCGTCGAACAAAAACAGGGTGTTTAACATGTCGAAAGCGACGGATCAAGGTATGTAAACGACGAAAGCAATTCCAATCAGATTTGGAGAAATCATCACCTCAGCACATTGCTTTTCAAATTTATTTTCTTCGGTTTAATTTTCTATATTTGTTATTTTTATGATGTTCCCCCCATTTGTTATTCATGGGAGATAAAGTTGGCGAGGGCAAAGAAGAAGGTTTAGGTTGTGTCGCTTCGCTTGTGTTTCCAAAAATCTTCGGCTCGCGCCCAGCCCACCGCCGCCGCTACCTATGTTGCAGAAACAACCCCGCCATTCTTTGTGTCGCTTGTTTGTCCGCGCCCACTTAACTGTTGTCCAATCTGCTTTCGCTTGTGTCTTCCCTTGATTTTTCCACCTTTCTTTCTTTCTTTCTTTCTATATTTTTTTTATCTTCTTCTAGATACTATTTCTCCCTCCGCCCTTTCATGACTTATACTCTTCTCCCTCTCCGTCATACCTTACCCCCACTAACTTGGTGATGCCCCCTCACTAGTGTGACGAAGGACACCCTGTCTGCCGAAACTGTGTCAAGAGTAAACGTGAATGCTTGGGATACGACCCGGTGTTCAAGCAACCTACTCCATCTGCGATACAACCAGCCCCTAATCCTCACCCTTCGTTGGTCGTGAACCCCCAAGAGCCTGCGCCTTCTCAGCCTTCATATCCTCAAGCTCCTCCAGGCTACGTACCCGCCTCGTCGCAACCGTTCGCTCCGTCCCAATCACCCCCGACCTCAACTGAGCGTTACGAATACGGCGCATCCATTGACCCTGCGCTCAACGGCAATAACCCATCGAATATGGCCACTGTCCAACATATGACCGAAGGAGGCCTGCAGCCAACAGTAAATCCAGCATCTACCACAGCCGGTACCAACTTGACCGAACCGGCAGGCTTCAGGAGTATGTCTTGCATAGTAATGATTTACGGGTGTCTCTGCTAATACAGGATTTAGTGAAACATGTCCAAATAAGCGATCTCCTTGCCCTCAGGGGTATCCCTCCTCCGCCTCCCCACCCTATCACTGCCCTCCCTCCAAACCGCCTCGAAGAAATCCAGGCTGTTTTCCTTGCCACCTATGCTCCCGCTATGGACAAATTCTTCGAGACCCGCTGGTTTTCCGAGAAGGCCTTGACGCATCTGTTGGCTAATGCGCAATTAATGGCTGAATACTCAGCATTGATTGAGGCATTCACCGACCAAAACATTAATGATCCTAATGTCCTTGCCCGGGTCGAGAGCTTTGAAGCGTCCGTGATCTGGAGCACCATGACCCTATGTCGACATGTGATGAATGTATCGAATGGAAATCATGGCCAGGATTATGAGTTATTAGCGTCAACAAAACGACTTGACGTCATTGAAGCGTTGATCACTGGTGAACACTTGGACTCGAACCCGCTAGCCCAATTCCCGACTCGTGAGCCGGCTGCCAATCCTCCTTCCCTACCAGATCAGTTGATGCAACGAACCCTAGACTTTTGGAGTGCGATTGGTCATTTCCTAACCCTTCATGACAATGAAGCCAGCTCCGCCAAAGAGATCGATGATACTTTGGGTCGGGCTCGGGCTGTTCTCGACACCTACGAAAACCGAGATGTTATATATTCAGTCGCTATCGCTCGTCATCTCGGCCAGCGATGGGCTGACTTCCCGCGCAGTTTCCCTCAACCTATTACCACAAACGAGAAGGACGCTGGAGCTAAACTTTACGTCGCGCAAAAGTTCCTTGAGCAAGAAGCGGATGGCAAAGCTACAACGCAGGTGATCAAACGGATCTGCGGTATGGTTGTCCGATCATGGTTCGTGTCACGGGAGTGAGCAGGAAGGTAATATGTTTCTTTTCGCGTTCTGAATACCCCCTGCAATGGTTTTTTTCTTTTCTTTTTTGCTTGCGTCCTGTAACATGAGAAAAGAAAACGTTTCGACGGTACTTCCACTTGTTTATGATGTTTAACTAGATTACATTACGTCTTTTCTTTTCTTATTCCCCACCACCTTTCTCGTCCCCCTTGACAGAGAGTTTGGTGCAAGTTCTATCGGACTTCTTATTTCCTCTTCCCCGCTTTTACTTTCTTTTGGCTATTTGTTACAGGAAAGATGTTTATGGGTTAGGAGTTCTGTCTGTAGCTGGATACGACAGTACAAAGGCGTTCCGGCTGCATTTTCTTAAAATACTAGCTTTTCGATTCGATTGACATATTTTTCTTTTGAAATTTCTTTTGGGTTTACTGTTTGTTATTAATGGAAACAGTAACACTCTAAAACAGTTACTCAAAGATCTCCTTTGTAGCTGAATGCATTGAGTTCTATGTACATACATATCTACATCCCCCAGACAAATAACACCCAAAAACTCTATTCAATAGGGTATAGCATAATTGAACCCAACTATATACTTAGTTGCGTCTAGAAGGAGAGAACGTACTATAGCGAAGCCTGCTCGGGAACAGGGCTCTTCAACTTTCCAGTTTCGAGCGCCAATCGCACGTTTTCAATTGCCCATTCCTCCATGCCAGTTTGTGTCTGTTGGTTTTTTAAACGTTAGTTTGAATCTCAAACTGAGACCATCATGGGACAAAGGAAACTTACCTCTACTGTCCAAGTGCCCATATGCGGGACTAGTAAAACATTAGGATTGCGAACGAGACCGGGATGAACCTTGGGTTCTTCTTCAAAGACATCTAATCCGGCAGAGTAGACCTTTCCGCTGTCGAGGGCCTGGACGAGGGCGTCCTCATCCATGACGGCACCACGGGCGGTATTAACGATGACGACGCCCGTCTTCATCTTGTCGAATTCAGGTTTACTGATTATGTGTCGGGTATTTTTCTATTATGAAATAGTTAGCTTTTAGTCTTGTAGGTAGGTAGAATGTTTAGTATCCCGTATGCCTCCACTAAACCTAGAGGAGAAGCCATTCTAGTCCGGATCAAGAGGAACCTGGGATGTTTGGTATTCTTTTTTCATCCCCCGCTCCTTTCCTGTTTTTATTTGTTTGGGAAAAGAATGGGGATGTGGAGCCGGGGAGGAGAAAGAGGGAGGGGGAATGGAGTTGAGAAAAAAAAAAAAACAAACCCACATTCAAAGGCAAATTCAAACTAATCACGTCACTGGTCTTGAGCAAATCATCGAACGAAACATACTCCGCGCCTGCGGCCAATTCCTCACTTAATTGTTTTCGATTATGATAGATGACTTTCATGCCGAAGGCTTCGGCCTTTTTCTTTAGATTACGTCCGATGCCACCCATTCCCAAGATACCGAGAGTTTTACCCTGAGGATCATGGCCAAGGACGGGGAGGGGTTGCCCGCGCCATTTACCTTCGCGGAGGGCCTGCATGCCTGTGTTGAAGTTGCGTAGGGCCCCGATGATCAGGAACATGTTTACATCTGCGGTGGCGTCGTCGACGGCTGTGGGGACATTGGAGACGCGGAGAGGTGGGGAGCGGGCGCTGCAGGCGTGGACGTCGACTTGATCGTATCCAGCTCCTGTGAAGAGGTGTTATTATTTTTATTATTATTATTCTTGTGGGTGAGTCTGGGATTTGGGGAAGGGGGAAATAGTACCACAATGAGCAAGATATTGCAGAGAGGAAGGTAGCGCATTTACCAGTTCTTCATCAACCAAGCCGGTGATAGTCACAGAGTCAAATGTTCGATATGCGACAACGGCGCCGTTGAATTTACCAGATTTACATTCTTGGAGGAAGTCTGCGCGGTTTGTAGCGGTGGGAGCGATGAGTTCGGCAATATCACTGAGAGATTCCCATGTTTTGTGGGCACTAAATGAGGTATGTTAAAGGAAGGATAGAAGCCAATATAAAGCGGGAGGGGTAGTTTGATATTGATATTAAGACGTAGGGACGTACTGGACAATGTTTCCGAGGAGAAGAACCTTGGGTTTGGAAGCCATAGTTTTAATTTGATTTGATATTTCTCTGACGAGGCAACCTTCTATATGTTAGGAATATGCGCTAAAAATGTCTCATCGGAGTGACTCATGATAGAGGGAGGGAGAGAGAGATAGGTATATACATACTTGCGTTGGAGAGAGTTGGGGTAATATGGCGCAATTGGGAATGGGAGCGGGAGAGCAAGGGAGGATTTAACACAGACAAGGAGGAGGACGACGATGAGGACAATCTTATTGAAATTGACTTCACACGAGGAAAGAAAGATTGCAGATGGAGAAGAAGAAGAGAAAGGAAAATAAGAAGAAAGACAAAAAACGAGAAGAGTGCCCCCCACGTGCCCCACCTGTTATCATCACATCTCGCGATGAATTCCTCCGATGGCTAAGAGATGGAGACGATGTCTGGGGCTTTCCTCCTCCATCATACCGAATTCGCCTTGTCTTTGGCTGACTTTCCCCCCGCAATGTAACTTTTCTCGGCCGGGTGGCTTTGTCTGTCTCCAAATGGATCGAACTAAGATCATTTAACTCCTTCACATCGATGTCCGGAGATTCATCCGTCTATCCCCAATCTTGCATCGGAATAATCCCGATGGGACGCGATAGACATTTTCTATGATTCATCGGGCTCTCGACGCCATCTAGGGTGTAATATAAGACTCGGGGAAATTTTCCGGGGACGAATTACCTGGTATATATACACCTGAAGAGAGAGACAAGAGTCTAAGTGGGGGTGTATGGAGGAAGGAGGGGAAGCATGAGTAAGAATAAAAGGATTGTAGGGATTCTTAAGGAATATGAAGTCAAGAATCGGTTTGATATTTTATTGCTATTAAGTCCCGTACTGTATTCAAGTGAATACTAATATGAAGTTGACGCCTTCTTTGACTTCTTCCTCGCTCTCGCTCTCTCTTTTTCTCGCCATGGGTCAGCACAATCGCATTATTTCCCTTGACAACCGCTAAAACAGCTTTCCTCTCGTTTGTTTCGCACCATTCCGGAAACATTTCTCTCTGATATACTGTCATACCTGGACTAGCAACCCATGTTAAAGAAGGAGATGAGTGGCCACAATCTCTCCACCTAATCGTCCGCCACAGCATTGGCAGGAAGGAAGATAAGGTTACGTCGTCGCTATGTCTAACATCTGACAAGATTTATATCCCCCCATATTTACGAGCCATTAATGGACCGAATACAGAGGTTTCTATACCGCCAGGAGGAGAAGGAGAAGAAAATCGGCCGTTATCATTGGGACTGGCTCCGTGCGCGAGAAGTAGGTTGTCGCGTTCTAGATAGGAAGGAACTGATCGAAGCACCAACGAGGTATAATAGCGGAAACCACCATTTTTAACCCAAAAAAGATAGTAGAATTTTAAGGATCGAAATGCAATGGGATTCTCGCAGTCAGTTGGGGATCACGGAGGCCTGACTCTTGGCCTCCTAGCTAATGACCTCCTTATACGAGGTCATTTAAACAGCGGGACAGGGGATTGAAGATCATCTTTTGATGGGCTGATGGCGCCGAGGTATGTTCGTATTTAATTTGAAATTGCTAGCTGATGTTGGGAGAACATTGGCGAGATTAAACGGCCCCAACTTTTGAGGTAGGGGTTGTTCAGAAAGGAAAAGGGGGGGGGGAAATTAAATCAGTCTAGACGGCACCACTCAATAATCAAGGACAAAACCAATCACATAGATGCCATGACCCCCGCTATAGAAAGAATCAAAAGCGATGAGACGAGTATCTGGGGTAGTGTGATGCCCCTAATGCTAGCAGTAGATGTAGAAGTCTCTCGAACTGGGGTTGAATGGCCGGGGATGGTACTGTTCAAGCTCATCGGCCTGCTAACAGTCTTCCCACCCACATAACTTTCTCCATCAGTCGGGATATCCAAGGGGTTTATATCTGGACAGCCCTCTCTACCGACATATTCCCCGGTAATTTCCATGATAAAAGTGCCAGCTCCATAAGTCTCCGGCTGCGCGAGCGTATATGGGATGTTGCTACCGTTGGCTGCGTTAATGGTGAACGTAAAGCCTCCTTGGACATCGAGGCTACTCTGATGGTGAGAACCTGAATTATATTTCGAAGCGTTTGATTCATTCCAGCAATAATAGGCTTCGTATTTCCACCAGAGGGAATACACTCCCGGTTGAAGAACAGGCCCTGTATCAGTGTATAGACAAATATCGTCAGGATCGGAAAGGGCTTTCTGAGACATTTCATTTGGCCAAGTCGTATCAATCAGGGCATCTTGAACCTGACTACTGCTTGAATTGGAGGTGGTCGGGTGGATTGCCCCGCTATATATTCTCCAGTCAAGAGTGAATCCATATTGGTTGACAACGCTGCAGTGATCAGCAGCTATTGCGATCGGGAGGCTTGCATTTGAGAATAAGTAGGTGGTGTTGGGCAAGGGAAACACGGGATAGACGAATATGGATGCTGGGTAACTGGCCATTTTGATGCAGGATTGTGGAGATGGATTGACAGGAAATATAATGTATGATATTTAACTAGAGGGGACTGCCTAATATGTATGTATACTATTGATCACCTCTTCCCACCCAGGGTCTTGCACTCCTATTAGCTTATGTTTAGCACCTCCAACACTCATATACGAGTGGAAATGTTTCCCGCTTGATTCTCTTCGCCCATGTGTAGAGCAATGCTCAGGCTGATTATTGTCTCTTGGCGGGGGGTCAATACGAGGTGGACTTGGGTAAGGGATCACCCAAGAGCGCAACTTCAGGGTGGACATGGCTCCCTACCAAAGCCAATGAGCTTGGCGTCCATTGAGCCCCAAGAAATTTGACCTTTGACCCTCAACCCTCAATTAGCACTCGAGTCCAATCGAACTTCCTCCATCGGCTTTGAAATCCGCTAACTCGCCGGTCGCCTCCTCGATTCCAGCGTCCTTGTCGTTTGATTACTTCCGGGCCCAAATCTAGCATCCCCCCAAGAACCTCTCGCGCAAAGAGATCGCCCTTTGGCCACCGGTTCTCATCCTCCACTACGTGTCCCAGTCCACCATCAAGCTCGAACCACACATGGAAATAGGGCATTTCTTTGGCTAGGGTTCTTCGGAAGGCGCTTCGGCCCATCCCTTGTTTGGCTTTAGCTAGGGTGTCGATTAGCTTCCGGTGCTGAGTCCATTCGGAGTCTGCGGCTAGGATGGCTTCCTTGAAGAAAGCTGGTGAGGTCTCCCCAAGACTGTAAGGCAAAGGAACTACTTCCATGGCTGCGTGTCTCTTTCGGTGGGGCTGTGCCGCATTTTCATAGAAAACTACATCGCGGCCTTGGTCGTGGTACATGCGTGTGAGGCTCTTCATAAAGTTTCGAATTTCTTCCCATTCATCATCGTCGCATTCAAGAAGATTGGTTCGGTGTTGGATCGGCACGATTGTGGCGCTCCCTGGGCTGATCTCAGGTTCTGTGGGCAGAGTTAGGTAAACCCGCGTTGCTAGTGAGACTACTGGTGCAATTGGAGGTGTATTTGTATCCTCATGGTGGCAGAGAGGGCAATTATCAAGGATTTTGTTCATCTTTTGAATGTCATGAATGGTAGCGCTCTTGATATCGATCTCCGATCGATGCACCCGGCGGGCTAATTTCGAGGCATTGTCATCCATATACTCCAAATCATTCTAGAGATAGCATTAGTAAATCAACAAATCAATACAGAGCAAGCTCATGGGTGTAAACTTACCTCAAATTTAGCGTCTTTAGCGATCCTCTGGGCAAGGCGACCTCCCTCCCCTCCAAACTGTCCCCGTGTCCTTCGCTCCTCTTGGACCATATCCTCAATGGTCATATCTTCATTCTCTTCAACCTTACCTCGCTCTCGGCCTCGTTTTGTATCAACTGCTTTGACCTCGTTTCTTTTCCCGGCTAGCATTCTGTTGTCCATCACCCCTAATACCACCACATCCGACTCTTTACGATTAGCCATTGCAGTGGCGGCGGCGTTATATTGTTTCTCAAGTTCAGCCGCATCGGGCGCACGCTTGAGCTTGGCCTTCATCATTTGAGCTTTTAGTCGATTGAGCCCTGTAAGGTCAAGAGGTTGGGTGGTTTGTGCAGGTGAGTCTGTATCCATTGGTTTACCCTGGACAGGAGCCTCAGATTGCTCTTTAGTTTCATGTAAGTTTTGACTGACTTTTCCCTCTAGCTTTCTGCTTTGGAAGAGCTCCCCTGTAGGTTTTTCCTTCCCGACGTATCCTTCGCCATATCTTTCACGGCGATCCATTTCGGCCTCCTCCTCACGAGCATCATCAAATGATCGAAGATCACCAAAACGCTCGAGTGCAATTTCTTCCACACGTCTTCCGCTCTCTTCCGCTTCCCGGTAAACGGCCTTCAGTTTTGTCATCCGCCACTTAGATCCAGCATCACCAAAGACGTAATCAACCTCGTGCTCGGCAGGCTCCTCCTCAATTTCTTCTAGCGCTTTTCCTTCCCTGAGGTCATGCAAATGGGTATTCAATTCTCTGCTGTGGATCTTGAGCTCGAAGTCGGCTTGGAGCATTTTTGCCTTTGGCTCCTCCTCTAAGCGCGTTGTGTCGCGCCGATGCACATAGTCAATGTCTAAGCCAGAAGGCCCCTCCATCCATGCATCCCTTTTTAATACAGGAGGCTCTTCCTTTGTCGTTTCCGTTATCGGCGCTGACTCCTGTCCTTCTTCGTCCTTGCTCTCCCGTCTGTGTCGACGTTTATGTGTATGGTCCCGATCCTCACCGTGGTCTGTTGAATGACGTGACCGTTTATGGCGGTGTCCATCATCATCATTCTTGTATCGAGATTCGCGATTTCTCTCAGAACCTCGCTCTCTAGATCTAGATGAATGATGACGGTGCGATCGATGATGTCGGTGATGACTAGAGCGTTCTCGACTGCGATCGCGATCACGATCACGGTCGCGATGGCGATGTTTCTCTTTATCACTTCTCTCCCGTCGTCTTTCCCGATCCCGTTCCTCTGCCAACGATTTCTCAAAGTCCTCGAGAGTCATATTTCCTGCGTTGAATTAAACAGGGGCAATTGGAAAGAAGGTTGAACTTGATGACGTCTGAAAAGGTCCAGACCCAAATTTCTCACCGCCTTCTGGCAATTTCCCCTCACTTATTCGAGTAAAAAAAAAGTTTCCTTTGATTCCCCGCCATTTTCTCTTCCTCTTCAACTCATCTACCATATCCCAAGCTGAAAAGACAAGTTTCAAGTTTCTTGATTATTAGCGCCATTATACTTTTGACCACGATTTGACGTCCGTACACCGAAAAAATAACTTACGATCAGCATGGCGACTTCTCCCGTAGCTGTCGTCTGCGTTGGGATGGCAGGTTGGTTCATATGCCCTGTATTCCAATAATTATGCAGATATATATTAACAAGAAACCACTTTACAATCATCAGGCTCAGGAAAGACCACATTCATGCAGAGAATTAACTCACATCTTCATTCAAAGAAGGAACCTCCATACGTTCTTAACCTTGACCCCGCAGTACATTCCGTCCCTTTCGAGAGCAACATCGACATCCGTGATTCTATCAATTACAAAGAAGTCATGAAGCAATATAACCTAGGCCCAAACGGAGGTATCCTCACCTCATTGAACCTTTTCGCAACCAAAGTCGATCAAATCATTGCATTGCTGGAGAAACGCACCGCCCCCAACCCCTCCAACCCTGATGCCAAGCCCATTAAACATATTTTAGTTGATACCCCAGGCCAAATTGAGGTTTTCGTCTGGAGCGCTTCTGGCAGTATCCTACTGGAGACGTTAGCCTCATCATTTCCCACCGTGATCGCGTATATTATCGATACACCTCGCACCAGCTCCACCAGCACCTTTATGAGTAACATGCTCTACGCCTGCAGTATTTTATACAAGACGAAACTCCCGATGATTCTTGTATTCAATAAGACGGATGTGCAAGATGCCGAATTCGCTAAGGAATGGATGACAGATTTCGATGCATTCCAGCAAGCCCTCCGTGGGGAGGAAGAATCGGGCGCATTCGGGACGGAGGGTGGCGCGGGAGGTTTTGGCGCTGGAAGTGGGTATATGGGCTCCCTGCTTAATAGCATGAGCTTGATGCTGGAGGAGTTTTATCGTCATTTGAATGTTGTGGGCGTCAGTGCGATGACAGGCGAGGGTATCGATGAATTCTTCCAAGCGGTGGAGGAGAAGCGCCAGGAATTTGAGCGGGACTACAAGCCGGAGCTAGAACGTAAACAAAAAGAGCGTGAGGAGTCTCAGGCTGCTAAACGAGAGCTTGAGCTCGGCAAATTGATGAGAGACATGAACGTCTCCGGATCTCGTCAGAGCAAGGACAAAAAAACCGAGGCCGAGACTGTCAGCGAGGCAGAAGAAGAAGATGAGGGAAATGCAAGGATAGGCGAGCCAGAGCCCGATTACGATTCTAGCGATGACGAGGGCGTCCCTCCTGCTGGTGACAGTGAGGGGCTCAGCCAGCGATATCGAGAAGCGCTGGAAGATTCCACAGGTGGTCCGTCCGATGAGGACTTCAGTTTTGCCAGATACTTGCGCTCGAGCAATATTGGCTAGTGATCCATCAAACCCTTGGACTCTTTTCTTATCTTTTGTTTTTTACCATTGCTTTTTATTCTTTTTGACCTTGCATTTAATGGCATATTTTCCCCGGTGTTAACAGGGGCGTTTTTTTTTTTTACAAAATTTATGTGTTTATAACAAGAGTTCAATTCAATGTGAAAATGAGGAGCAAGTGAATATATAAATATTTTAGAGCGTTAAAATAAAAATTTATCATCTAACATCTACGGAGAAAACATTAGAGAAAAATTAATATGTCTTTTTGTAAATCTACTAATGATGTAAATTCATAGACACGCAAACCCACTTCGGTAGAAACTACCCCAGCTACTTAGGCAAACATATTTTGTGACATCATCCTTTCCCTTTCCGAGGAACAGCATCCTCAACTTCATAAGACTCGTCTCATTTTCCAACCCTCTTGTTGTCTCTACAGTGCCCGACTCCATCATGGATGTATTGCACCTAAGTTAAACCCGAATTTCGTACTTGATCAATCGCCCAACTAACTTAAACCAAAATGAAACTTTAGGTATTCTACACCTACACATATTCCACCGCCGGGTGGCTCACTTTGCAGGGTTTCGCCCTCACCACCATGCCTAAGGTGATAATCAATTTGTTACTCGATGAAAATCAGCATCCTACCTGTGAGTTCTAGGATCTTTTTAATTCAAAACTTCTGCCCCGAGCTCCTCACTTTTCAAGTACCTACCTACCCACCTTCAGGCCACTAAAATCAGTGGAGCAGGAAAATAAAGAGAATAATCATAATTTTCTTTTCTGTGTGAAAGAAGGGCTAACTTTTTATCTTATCCCATCAAGCTATAGAAATTTATTTTGCCCGTTGTCTGGGTTTCGGTCTCTTCACAATTGCAGTCTTGACGGTCATGTTGACGGGGTCAATCCCTCTGACCTCGATCGCTTCCCAACCAGTAACAACAGAAGAATCCGACCCGAAAGCTCCGTATGCAATCCCCACCTTGATCATTACATCCGTATTCCATGCCATTTCCGCCTGTTATGCGTATACACGGTACATGACAACGGGACAAGGGGGTTTTGCGGTTGGTGTGGCTGGATATGTTGCTGTTGCGGCGGTGGGATTATGGTGTATCTTGTTTGCTAGTACGGACGGGCGGATTAGTCGAAGGACGGGGGCGGATAAACGAACCGCTGGATTCCCGTTTTATAATAAGGAGGCTGCGAAGAAACATACACATGCACGGAGTAAGGGGCTATAGTGAAGTGGCTGTTTGGCTGGGGGTGGAGGAATTCGTTACTAATACTGCAAGGTGACGAACCACTTCTCTTACCTGAAGGTCTTCTTGTTCTTCGTTCCAGCGGAGGACTCCGTCACCCTGACCACCTATCGGTAGATGATGGCCGCTGCTGGCCGCTGATATGATTCGGTATCATTGCCTGGGTATCTGCAGATAAAAACTAATTGCTATTAGTTGATATTAGGTAGCATTGGACTGATTATTATCTATTTGGCTTCTGAAGGAAAATGGGCCGTCAATCCAATAATTGAGCTTGTTTTGGGAGCTTATCTTAAGGGTGGAGATCTCGACCAGTTTCAGCGCCCTCGACTCGTAAGACCGAGCCGGTCGATCTCCGAGACGAAAACGCTTATTTTGCTGTGATTTTCCTTGGTTTTCTTGGAACTTGGAAGAAATAATAAGTGAAGCTTGAAAGAGGAGCTGGTTATACAGAACATTCCATTGCAGACTTAATGCATTTTCTCAGGTCGTTCACCACGGGTTTGCTGCTCGTTAGCGGCTTAGTGGCCTCTGTACTAGCACATGGGCACGGGAAAATCGCTCCACAGGTGTTTATTGTGTCCATGGTGTGTATTTCATGTTATTTTCATTTTTATTATTTGTGGTTTTTAATTAAGTCCAAAAATATTAACCACGATTGCTCCAGTTTGACCCTGAAGCCGAAGTATGGTGGGGAATCCCCGAGTTTGATCTACTGGCTCACAATATCACCGTTTCTGGGGCATCACCTCTCTTCCCAGACGTGCACTGTACCGCTGACTATAAGGTCTGTCAACTCGTCACTGGGGAGGCGGAGATCAATGCTGCCGTAACTGTAGCGTCTGTCGTGTTTTCATCTCTCTTTGACCTGACAAACACCTACTTCCTCATTGCTGGTATAGCTGGGATCAACCCGAAGGTTGCGACTACTTGTGGGGTCACTTTTGCCCGGTTCGCTGTCCAGGTCGCTCTGCAATATGAAATTGACATGCGAGAGATGCCGCAAAACATGTCCACCGGGTACATCCCTCAAGGGTCTACAGCGCCCGACCAGTATCCCACCTCAATTTACGGCACCGAGGTTTTCGAAGTGAATGCTGCGCTTCGCTCCATAGCCGCCTCGTTTGCGAGAAGGGCGCAGTTGGCGGACTCGGACACCGCTAAACAGTATCGCAGCCTTTATGCCACATCAGACGGCATATATAAGGCGGCGACTCAGTCTCCGTCCGTGGTGGAGTGTGACACTGCGACAAGCGATGTCTACTACAGTGGTCTCTTTCTATCTGATGCTTTCGACAACACCACCACACTCCTCACCAACGGAGAAGGACAGTACTGCAGTACCCAGCAAGAGGACAATGCCACTCTAGAGGCTCTGCTCAGAGCCGCAGCTCATGGGTTGACTGATTTCTCGCGCATCATCATTATGCGTACCGCTTCGGATTTCGACCGACCTCACCCAGGTCAGTCAGCCATGGATAATCTCCTCTATGCGGATCAGGGTGCATTCGAGCCAGCCGTTCGGAATATTTACTTGGCTGGTATTGAGGTTGTTAAGGGCATTCTTGATGGCTGGCACCACACTTTTGCTTCAGGAATCAAGCCTCACAACTATATCGGAGATGTCTTTGGAACGTTGGGCGGGGAGCCTGAGTTTGTCCCCAAAGGCACTATCAGCAAGAGGTCGATCAAGAGGCGAGGTAGGGGCCGGGGCTATTCTATCTAGGTTTAATTTCTGGCAGATGAGATAAATCATGTGAAGCATAGACGGCCAGCCACATGATATATTAGGGGATTCTTGAATTCATTCCCGTGTTGCCTTGGGCTACCACTGCTGGGCAAGCTGTGGCACTTCTCGGTACCGCTCCTTAAGAGCATACATTATTCATCGACCTGGACAGCCGAAGTACTGAAAAGTGAAGGAAAACTAGAGGATAGCAAGCGTTGATTGATTTGATGAGCTGGATTCTCTTGTACAGTACATACCCATTATTCAATATTGGACTTTCCTCTCTTTATTCTTGATTAATTTCAGGTAGTATAACAATAGTCATTGGTTTTGCTTTGAATTGCTGAGAAAGATCTGTGCTCTCGATAATTGGTTTTCAGCAAGGCAGTAATGGTTTGTCAAGACAATAACCAATTACCATAATCATATTTTCCTAGGTGAATAGGCCAGTTTACCTGGTCCTACTTTGCTTATCGCTTAGACCCTTGACTGCAAGATTGACTGTGACTTGAAGGGAGCCATCTTTTGTCACTATCTGATAAGTATCCTAGTCATTGCTGCACCTAGCCAATCTTTCTCAACCTATCTATTTGCGCTACACTTCTCCTTCCATCTTTTCGTCCATAATCCACCATCCACATGGATGTCTCTTCCTGTCATTGATTAAAGGATTGATATATCGGTGACTTTCTCTTATGTGTTGTCCGTATAGCATTTAGTCCACCCTCTATTTGATACTTGTCAAGAGTATCCTCATCCATCGATAAATGCAGGAAACAAACATGACCTACTAAAAGGTAAGACAAACTAGGTACTCACCATCCCTAGATAGTCACTCTATCTATATGGAAATACATGTACATGTACACGTACATACATTGGCTAACCACAACATGTTTACCTAGCGCCTTATCTACGCATATCAAACCCTCCCACGCCCAAATTCAACAATAGCCGTACCATGTTGCAAATTGCAACTACCTAGGTACTAAGTACCTATCAACGTATCTACCCAAGGAATCGTTCTAGATGACTGAACTCTTTTGAATTATGTCTCTATCGTTTGAACCCATCCATCCATATTTATACATGAAAGAAATAATGGGTGAGCCACTTCTTCCATCTACGATATACCGGTTTGTCTATGGGTGACTAGTCGGTCTATAGAAAGGTTACCTAGGCTAATTATTTTTTATTCTCCTTCTTTCTTTTTCTGTGTCTTGCAGTTGCAGCAGGCAGTCTAGATATAGCACATACATACAACACATAGGAAGTGACGAGTATGTATGGGAACAAAAACATTCCTGGTTTCGAATAGTTTGGTCCGATTAAAAGTTATGTGGTGAGGATTAATCCTCCTTTTGGTGGGAGAGATATATAAAAAGGGATATTTGAAGGAGAAAAATCATTGAGCTTTTTTTTTTTTGTCCTTTTCTTTCCTATGATGGCGGATCGTGGATAGTAGGTACCTATGGAGGTGTATCTATTATCAACTAAGTATAATATTCTGTTGCCGGGCAGCTTTAGGGTTAATAATAACTGCATATCCATCCCATCTTACGGTCGTTCTTAAGATTAGTCTAGCCTTCAAGCACTCCTTTTCTTTTCTCTGGTCCTGTTATCGAGGTCTTATATATAAGTCAATTATTATACTATTTCAGGACCGCCCGTACCAACAGTAGAACTCTTCATGTGTTGCTAACTAGGGTAGAAATGGTGCTATTTACTAAGTAAAGCTGGAACATTACGAAAATTTAACTTATACTATAGATTAAAATATTGTGCTCGGCTCTCCCAGACCCTCCTCTTGAAAAGAGAGTTGAAAATAAAAGAAAGTTGGAAACGTGATCTTTAACACAGTATGACTTGCTAGATCGAAAATGCAATTGTATAGACTTTGCCGCTATTGCACCCAATTGCTAAGACGCCATCTTTGATTGCCGAAGACACAGGCCGATAATCCGGTGGAATCCATAACTCTCTGTGACCCTGAAGAGTAATCCACTGATCGCCCCGAAGCGATATACAAGTCCCTATTTCAGAAGGATTCGATGAGAGGCCTTTATGCCAATCTTGTATATTAAAAGATCCTCGGTTGGTAATAAGCAGGGGCAGATTTATGGAAAATTTAATGTCAGAAACAGTTCCGTAAGTATCTAGCGTGTGCTTAAGGCTACCAGTGGTTGGGTCCCAGAGCTTGATGGTGTCATCAGAAGAGCCAGATGCTAGCAGCTGGCCATCAGGTGAGAAGGCTACTGACTGAACTGAACTTGAATGGCCCTTTAGGGTATGCTTAAGGCTGCCAGTGGTTGGGTCCCAGAGCTTGATGGTGTCATCATTAGAGCCAGATGCCAGCAGCTGGCCATTAGGTGAGAAGGCGACTGACAAAACTGCACCTGAATGGCCCTCTAGGGTATGCTTAAGGCTGCCGGTGGTTGGGTCCCAGAGCTTGATGGTGTGATCATAAGAGCCAGATGCCAGCAGCTGGCCATCAGGTGAGAAGGCTACTGACTGAGCTAAACTTGAATGGCCCTCTAGGGTATGCTTAAGGCTGCCAGTGGTTGGGTCCCAGAGCTTGATGGTGTGATCAGAAGAGCCAGATGCCAGCAGCTGGCCATTAGGTGAGAACGCTACTGACTCAACTGAATGTGAATGACCCTTTAGGGTATGCTTAAGGCTGCCAGTGGTTGGGTCCCAGAGCTTGATGGTGTCATCATTAGAGCCAGATGCCAGCAGCTGGCCATTAGGTGAGAAGGCGACTGACAAAACTGCACCTGAATGGC